>CAHIKZ030001575.1:0-7500 GCA_903632075.3 Acanthosepion pharaonis | reverse complement strand
AAACTCCTCTTGGAGTAAAATGAGATGCATTTTTCTTCATTTAAAGTGTAATTAATTTGAATTAAAACAATTATTACTTAATTTTAGTTTAAAATATCATGCAAAAAAAATTTTTGACTTTAACTACTGATAACCTGTTTTTTGTAAGATTTATGTAAATGGAAAATAATTGTGTTAAAAAAATTATTTTAAAAATATTAACGTTTGTCAGATTTTAATAAGCTTTCAAATTTATGATCTATAAAAGAAGTAGAGAACATAATATGTCATTTCCATAAGGCTTTATAAAGAAACTTAATTTTAAAATATATAACAACATTTTTGTCATATGTATTTAAAATAGAAAAAAAAAAAAAAAATATTGTAAAAAAATTCATTTTTCATCAAATTTTTTTTTTCAGTTAAAATTACCTTTGTATATGTTATTCAGTAAAGTCATAAAAAACGTTTTTAAATTAAATATTGTCTCAGTTTTATTGGGTTTTTGTATTTTCTACAATTGAGGTAAAAGTTTGGACAATTTTGCCCATTTTTTTACCAAAAAAATCGATGATTTAGAATCTTCAGAGACTTGTGCATTTAATTGAAAAAACAAATTCAGGCTTTGAAAATAAATTTTTGAAGATTTTCATAAAATTAAGTTCGAGGGGTGTAACAGATATAAAAAAAAATATTTATACCATGACTTTCAAAAAGACAAACATTTCTAAAATAATTTCATTCATTTGTGAATAAGTTCTGAAAGTTTCATTAAAATCCAACAAGTACTTGATTTTTGCAAGATTTTCCAAATCAATGTGTTTTTTTCAACTGAAAACAGGGAAAAACAAGTAATGTTAATATTACCTAATTTTTGACCTAAAAAAAAAAAAAAAAAAAAAAAAAAAAAAAGATTTTCAACCTAAATTTAAAAAATGCTGCAAATGAAAAAAAAATTTTTAAAATAATTAAAAAATACCTTGGTCTTCCCTCTTTAATTTTAACATAAACATTTACACGTTACAATTTTTTTATCAATTTGGGGACCTTTTTTCTCCAGGGTATACCACATTTTTAGCGTTACCTGGGACAACCC
The DNA here is from genome assembly GCA_903632075.3 of Acanthosepion pharaonis. Taxonomy (NCBI): domain Eukaryota; kingdom Metazoa; phylum Mollusca; class Cephalopoda; order Sepiida; family Sepiidae; genus Acanthosepion; species Acanthosepion pharaonis. The sequence continues at coordinate 6,425 of CAHIKZ030001575.1, read as the reverse complement.
TATGTTAAAGTTATATGATGAATACAAATGAAACGCATTTTACATATATTTATTACCCAGTATTCTTTAAAATTTTCAATATTTTAAACATTCTTATATTTTATTGAATTTTTAGATAATTGGATGTGAGTTTTTTTTACTTAATTCTTACGGAGATGTTATAAATTTACCGATAACTTTTATATTTACTATAGTTACCGCTATTATTTTCATAATGACGAGGATGAACATACGTATTAAAAAAAATCGGCCCTTTTAAACACTCACAACAAAAAATAACAATATCATTTGGCCGCTACAAATTAAATCTGGTTTGGTTTGTTTTACGGCATATCAACCGCAATGGGTTATTTAATGCCGGGCGAATATTTATTGCTGATAATATTTTTTACAAAATGTATTTCTGGCAATGTTTATTCTAAAAATGTATTGCTGGTAATATTTTTTCCCAAAAAGTATTGCTGGTAATGATTTTTTCCAAAAATATTGCTGGTATTATTTTTTTTGAAAGTATTGTTGGTAATATTTTTTTTCAAAAAGTATTACTGGTAATGATTTTTTCTTCCAATATTTATTGTTGTAATAAATTTTACTAAAATGTATTGCTGATATTAAAACCTATTTATACACTTTCATAGTGAAATCTATTTTTACATTATTCGGACTATTGTCCTCATTTTGTCCCCATGTTCATTACATATTATAAAAAATGACGACAAATTTGAGGACAATAGTAAATAAAAATACATAATACCTCATCTCAGAAATATAGACAGATACTGAAAGGCCGAAACGTTGTAATAAATATGGCGACAAAAATGAGGACAATAGTCCGAATAATGTAAATAGTGTACATAATACCTCATCTCAGAAATATAGACAGATACTGAAAAGGCCGAAACGTTGTAATAAATATGGCGACAAAAATGAGGACAATAGTCCGAATAATGTGAATAGTGTACATAATACCTCATCTCAAAATATAGACAGATGATACTGAAAAGCCGAAACGTTGTAATAAATATGGCGACAAAAATGAGGGACAATAGTCCGAATAATGTAAATAGTGTACATAATACCTCATCTCAGAAATATAGACAGATACTGAAAGGCCGAAACTTTGTAATAAATATGGCGACAAAAATGAGGACAATAGTCCGAATAATGTGAATAGTGTGCATAATACCTCATCTCAGAAATATAGACAGATACTTTCATAGTTTGGGGATTAAATATTTGCTGGGACCCTAACAGTTGCTACAACCCCAGGTCAGAGTGGACCTGAGAACACCGGCAATTAAGAAGTGGTTCCACGTTCCTTAAAACTTCCTGATCAGAGGACTTGCTGTTGGATGACGTTTATCGTCTTAGCCAGGACATAAATCAGAATTTTAAATGTTTCTAAGATAAATTAATTAAAATAAAAAAAAGAAACAATTCTTGCGAAAATTCAATATTCCTCAAACAACTGATTTTCTTTAGGCAATAGTGTCCATATTATATTTTATACATAAAAGCATGTTTTAGTAAGTATTGTCTATTTCTGCATTTTTTTTATTTTACGATTCTGAGCAGATTTTGTCTGTTTGACCGAAAAATTTCCATGATTTATATTTTCCGTTATCCTTATAACTAATATAATTACCAAACACTAACAAAAAAACTTTCTCGCAATTTCATAAATTAAATAAATATGAGGTGACAAATGGAAAAAAAAACATTTTCCCAAAAGAATTTTCCCAAAAATCATTTTACTAAAAAGATTTTAAAATAATTACGTTAACTTGTAAACAAAAAATGAAAGATTCTTTAAAATCTTACAATTATCTGATTTTTGCAAGAATGAAAAAATCAACGGGCTTTTCACCGTGAAATGACGCTCAAATTTCCCATATAAATTTATGGCCCCACGTTGACGCTAGAAATTCAACCCAAAATTTGAAAAATCTAAAAAGGATTAAAAATAATTTTTATATTAAAAAAAATCATTTGATCTTCCCTCTTAATAATAACACAAATGTTTCGACGATAAAACTTTGTTTTTATTTAGTTTCAGACATTTTTCATCATGCATGCTCATTTGTTGTAATTATTTATCATCCTACAGACATTGTGTGTATATATATATATATATATATATATATATATATATATATATATATATATATATATAGAGAGAGAGAATGTTTGTGTTTGTGTGTATGTACGCAAATTTATTAATTGTTTTCTAATATAGTGTAAAGGGGTAAGATAAAAAAAAAAGGCAAGAGGAAAACTATTGTTAGCCAACGCGTTTCGTGCTCTGAGGGACTTCAACAAGCAAATATAGGTTTTCTTTTGTTGCACGCGTATATATACAAAAGCAAGGATCTCATTAATTTATGAAGGCTTTTGCATTTGAGGCCGTTCATGAATATTCATCCGGTAGTTGAAAGTCAAAATATGTAGACAGAACAAAGTGCCATAATTCAAAGTCTGGTAAGGCAAAAGTAAGTGAGTAAAATTCAAACATTTATTTTTTTATCATTTTAATAAATGAATATTGCTTAAATTACGATCAAAATATTATGGTTTGGAATGGACATATGGGCTGTTCATATCTAAAACATGAGGTTAGAGTTTTAAAATTTTTCTTTTTTATTTATCAACATATTTATGGCCGTCTATGTTGTCTTAGGAAATTAGTAATTCTTTCAGGGAACGTAAGATTGAAAAGAAACCGGGGCGTAGATTTATGTTTTGATAAAATTCAAGAGCGGCACTCACGAAAATTTTTCCTTCTGAGTAAATTACTTTCTCTTTTCATGAGTGTAGCAAAATTGTGGTTGAATTTATTTCTGTGTACGATTAGTACATTAGATGAATAATTATATATAAGATCCCTTTTCTGTACATAGATATGTTTTTTTTTTAAATATCTGCAAATTTCGCCAAACCATTGTGGGATCATATATATATATATATATATATATATATAACAATAACGGATTTAATTTTATTACTAAATTTTTATTACTTTTATTAATGAATATCTGAGTCATGGTGCGTGATTTCATTAAAAATTAAATTTTAGCCTTTTCAGTCAGTGACGCTTTCTGTAGCTGAGCGGTAACGCACTCCATGTCAAATGGCCGTTTCTCCTACAAATGGTGACATAGTTTCGATCCATGCCGGAGAGCATAAATTCTTCAGACCGATAGACATAAGACACACTGTTTGAAATTAAAGCGAGACGTCTACTTTCAAATTCAGTGTTAGCTAATAAGAATATATATATATATATATATATATATATATATATATATATATAGATAGATAGATAGATAGATAGACAGATAGATAGATAGATAGATAGATAATATTAGTGGTAAATATACACATACATATGTAATCATATATCTAGAATATATAAATATATATACATGCATACTTACACATACATATATATATGTATAAAAAATATTTCCAACAATATAGAATCCAGGTAGAACTCAATGTCCAGGACAGAGTAAGGATATAATAAAAAAAATGACACTAAGCCTTTTTATTATATATATACATACATATATATATATATATATATATATATATATATATATACAATGTGAAATGGACAAAAGTCCAACAATTATATTTTAAGACATTTTTATGTTTATACATTCTTTTTATAAATACAAATATAATGCTTTTTTTATAATAATATAAATATATAATAATATATATGTTATGTTGGGAAAAGATAATAGTTATTTCAACAAGAGAAAAATGTAAAAAGAGATAAACCGCAAACGTATTTGGTCCAATGTGGGTTTGTTTTAGTTTCCGTTTTTAATATATATATATATATATATATATATATATATATATATATATATATATAATCTAGCGGGAGAGGATATTGCGAAAAAGCAAGCGTTCAGTTATGTCACCTAAGTTATGAGCAAGCCCTAATTAAGAGTGGACATAAAAATAAATTAGAATATATAGACAACCACAACATTACTCGGAATAAACATAATAGGCAAAGAAAAATTTTGTGGTTCAATCCTCCTTTTAATTTAGCGGTAAAAACTAAAATTGGTAAGATATTTTTTAATTTACTGGAGCAACATTTCCCCAAAAAACTGAGTTACATAAAATATTTAACAAAAAACAATGTAAAACTTAGTTATTGTTGTATGCCGAACGTAGGGACTATTATAAATGGATTGAATAAGAAAAAAAACTAGGAATGATCCACGTAGTAATCCTCCTACTTGTAATTGTAGAAACAAAAACATCTGTCCATTACAGGGAAAATGCCAGCAAGAGTGCGTGGTGTAACAAGAGAAAATTTACAAAAATACTGAGGATACTAACCCTAAAACATACATAGGTGCTACTCAGGATAAATTTAAAAAAAGATATTATAACCACACGAGGAGTTTTAAGAACGCAAAAATTAAACATAGTACCACGCTATCTACCTACGCATGGAAAACCAAACAAGAAGATAATATAGACCCCATCCTTAAATGGGAAATATTTAAAAAATGCCCAAAACATAAAGCAGGCCATAAATTTTGCAAATTATGCGCTGAGGAGAAATTAGCCATAGCTTTATATGATCAACCTAACCAGCTATTAAACTCTAAAACTGAAATTCTTAATGTATGTCGACATAAAAAATCTTGGCTGTTAGACGTTTTCCCGTTATTGACTTTCCACTGAGGATTTTTTTTTTGTTGTTGTTGACTAAATATTGACCCCCCCCCCCACCAACCACTTAGGTTTTGTTTTTTTTTTGTTTTTTGTCACGTGGTATGATTTTGGCTATCACCTATAAATATGTGTTTCTGTTTGCCTCGTTAGCCAAACTTTCCCTGACAGGACTTTTGGTGTTCCGTCTGTTTCAGTTTTTTTTTCTGACCGTCGAACTCGTTTTTTATATATCCTGTGTTGCAGTTTGACGAGCCTGTGTTGAACCGAGAAGATTTACTTCAGTTCTGTACGAACTTTTGAGTGACGAACTTTATTGGCAACACCAAGTCTTTCGGTTAAGTTTTTGTTTAAGTTTTATTCTTTTATTTTTTCCATTTATTTTGTTTGTTTTAAATTTTTTATACCTTTCTTCTTTGGTTGCATTTCTTTTTCGTTTGACTAGTTTGTTTTGACTTTAATTTATTTTCTTTAGCGGATTTTGTACATTTTTGAATTTTTGGAAAAAAAAAAAAAGGAGTTACTGGTTTTCTTTTTTTATTTTGGCTGCCTTTGGGCGCCATTTTATTTTTATTTTTTTTATAAAAAAGTCTTACCTGTTTATTTATTTTCTTTCAGTTTATCTAGTTTGTCTTTTATTTTTACTTTTAGTTTATTTTAAAATTAATTTCCTGGGTTATCCAGGCTTTCTTTTTTATTTATTTTTTTTTTCCCAACTCTCTCCCCGTGGTTTTGGAAAACAATTTAGAGACCCGCAAGTGGTTTTCACCCGCTTTTTTGCAACATAATGACGAGGCTAGTCGGTCGTGTGTAAAAAAGACCTTTCGGGGCGACTTTAGCCGCCGACATGCCGGATAAATCCGCAAAAAAGCGGGCTAAAGCTAGCCCAAAATCTGAAGAACGAGCTAGTAGCGCCAAAAATGGTGAAACTGGCAAGAAGAACGAGGTGCCGAGCGAGACACAATCTAAGACTGTTGAGGAGTTGCCCTCTTGTTGGAAGTCCCCCCAAGTTGCATTTTGAACATGGCGGATTTCTTGGATAAGGCAAAAAATTATGCCCATCTTTATGTAAATAAAGAGGGGCTGGTCGAAGTTGTCCAAGAGCTCGATGTTCGCAAAGAGAATGGTGTCCGTTTTCGTGGTCGATAAGAAAACACGTAAGATTTGTCGTTCCACGAAAGACATAGTGATTAAATCACTTTTGTCCTGGGGATAAAACCCCAAAGAATAATAAAAGGTACTGGTTTTTTCATGTGGGACATTCTGCTGCCTACGCCAGAAGATTGCCTGGCAATGGCGAAAAAGGAGTTAATTACTAAGGACTTGATCCTTAGAACGGAATACGAGGGTCGGAGAAGGACCAGGGTGGCCGTTTTTGAGGTTCCTCCTCAAATTTCGGGAGAGCATCTAGCTGCGTTTTTTATGCAGTATGGCCAAATTTTAGGGGCTCTCTCCGACAATTTGAACGGGGATGGACTTTTGACATTATGTTGATCAGAACGCCTTCAAGTCCGTCCCCAACTGTTTGGGTTTTTGACGACCGGAAAATGCCGGTCATTGTGACCGGTAGGAAACCTACTTGCTGGAGGTGTGGAGAGACTGGTCACCTTTCCTCCTCCTGCCCAGGGAAGAAGGCCCCTGGGTTCCAGGTCGTGAGGCGACCAAAATACCCCTTGGCCGAAAGTAAAATCCGCGGCGCCTGTAGTGGGCCCCTAGCTGCGAGGCGG
>CAHIKZ030001574.1:405000-579524 GCA_903632075.3 Acanthosepion pharaonis | reverse complement strand
TTTAGCATGAGTATCCTTGGAAGTTAAAAGCTTTTTTTTTGCAGTTACTACATAACACCACGATAAAAAATGCTGTCCATTTTCAAGAGAATTGTCTCCTAGTTATAATTGAAGACTTATCTGAAATATCAGATATAAGGTTAACATGATAGAAACATTGCAGTTATCAATAAGAACAACTGAAATTAAAGCATCCAGAATTCAAAGTTATATCACCACTCCTTCCTAGAAAGCCTATGAAGTTTTCAGTCAATCCTTCTACGAAGCATATCGAAGAGACTAAAAGCCAACTGCTCACCACTCTTAATAAATCGCGACAGAAACTTTGAAGAGATGTTAAAACAAACGAACAGATAAAACAACGTCTGAGTGTAAATGGGAAAAAAATAACCGAACCTGGTAAATTAAACTGCTAGCAGGAAAGGCATTCATAGAATCTGACAAAGTTTTGTTTTTATAGTATTTTATTTTTTATGTAAAAACATTTGAATTCACAACTTCGCTGAAAACATTTATACATTTGTTGTTAGCTATGTTTATTTTTTGAATTCGTGATTTTTGTTACGTTTGATAATGGAAAACAAGGCAGAAAATGGAGCAAAAACATGGCAAAAATGAAATCTCACGTAATTCTTGAAAATCCGTTTGTTGGAACATTTAACATTATTGAGAGGAAAATGGAATTTATTTCCCTTGTATTCTATAAGGATCAAAATGTATATTAAAAATAAATATTTCCCATTGAAAAAATGTTTATACTTACCTGTCATTCACATGATAAAGCATTAAATTATTTCGTGTTCGAGCTTACAATATGGCGGTTTCATTCTGATGTTTTTCATTTCATTCAAGAAGACAAAGTAAAATAAAAATAAAAGCTGAGAAATATATAATATATATATTATATATATAATATATGATATAATATTTATATATATAATAAATATATATATATATATGTATATTATAAATACACATATATATATAATATAATATATAGCATATATACATATATATATTAAAAAATAGCAGTAAGATTTATAATCATGTTGTTAGTAATTATTTTATTTAAAAAATAAAGTGCTCGATACAATCAATAGAGTATAATATTTACTTTTTAAAAAATATGATTCCATCATGATGTAGTTATTTTTTAAAAGAGAAAATATTGTATATATATATATATATATATAATATATATATATGGCTCGTTTATTAAGTGTTTAGTGCGTCTCACCAAAGATCAAACAAGAATAGAATTTGCAGACGACATTGCCCTAGACCAACAACGATGTCTATTTTACATCCAATGATATTCTAACCTATGAATACAGATTCGTAAGTCCAGAACAGTATATGTGCATGTTTCAGAATGTATCATATTGAACATATTTAAGATCCATTAGTATTACTTTTTCCCTGAACTATTTGGCCTGCCATTAAAATAAAATCTTAAGGGATATTTATGCATCTACCAAAAATATTGCTGATTGCAACTATTACAAGCTGTGAGGCTACATATCTTCATTAGCTTATTAAATATTATGCTCAAGTGATTACTAATCATTTTCTAAAGTTGTAGGATTATATTAATATCAATTTGCTGGCGAAATCTAAACTTTAAATTAAGCATCACCTACCAGTAGGAAACAGATATAAATTTCAAAAAATATATTCTGTTTGAGTAGGTAAATTGATGTAATAAAGCCTCTTTTTTCGTTACAGAAATGCTTATTGCAATTTCAGATAATTTAGTTGCAATAAATCTCGAAATAGCAACACATTTTTAAGCTTTATGTCAAAAAACGACAGATACAAATTGGAAGCTTAAAATCAACAACTTAATATGAACTATTTATTTAATTTTCATAAATATCCGAGGTTAAAAATAAACATATACTGTTGGTCTCTAAAGATACGAGATTGACGTAAATATTACGCTTTGAAAAATAGGAGGGAGATTTAAAATTTGGACGCGAGAAAGAATTTTTCTAATTGATTGAATAAAAAGGATAAACAATTTTTGAGAAAAATCAGATACTAATTTCTTTACTTACAAAATAAAAAAAACAAAGAGCGATAAAATTTTTTTTTTTTCATTTTGAAATCTAAATGCTGTCACATCTGCATTATCGTCGGTTCCGACCTGACATCTGATCATCATTTACTTTCCCGCCGGTTCAATGTATCTTTCCTGCTTCTTTTATAAATATTTTCAGGGCGATGTTCTGACGAGCTTTGGTCTCTCGATTTTACAAATTGAATCCAAGTACCAGATTGTCGACTAATTCTCATCATTTTACTGTCGGAAGCTTAAGTTTTATGCTAACACTTTCTGTTAGTGGACTTCTAAATTTTGGAACTGTCTTCCGGCTTCTTACTTTTATATGAACTACGTTCTTCAAAAATTTAAGTACAACGTCAATAGACATTTTGTCTCCTTGAATCCTACTTTTTATATATATATATATATATATATATATATATATATATATATATAATAATATTTTTAAACAAAAAAATATTATTATAATAAAGTTCTACTTCTGTATGGACCACTGTCTTCTTAAAAATAAAAAGAAAAAATACTAAGGAACTCCGGATTATGCACCCAACGTGTTCTTTTCTATTTTCTGCATACCTGCGCACTTATATATATATCTGCGCAGAAGTACTGGTCTATACAGAAGTAGAGCTTTATTATAATAATATGTTTTTGTTTAAAAATATTATTATAATTATATATATATATATATATATATATATATATAATCTCAACAACTTCCCAATTTTTTTCACAAGCAGTAATCTATTGCAGCTTAGCGGTTTTACTTTAATTCTTTTAATCATTTCAGGCAAAACAAGGGAATATTACCTATGCTATATATATATATATATATATATATATGTGTTTGTGTGTGTGTGTTTGTGTTCTTCATGGGTCAGAATCGTGGACAGGACGCACATCAATCGATTTGATACATTTCATAAGCGCTGTTTTCGTTCAATATGTCGTTATACCCGGCAGGACAAAATCTCTAAGCCTGATCTTTCATCAAATGTGGCATCAGTGGTATCGAATCTTTTCTAATGCAGTTACAGTTCAGATGGCCAGATTATGTCATCAGAATGAGCAATGATCGGATGCCGAAAATCCTAATGTATAGCCAACTTTTTCTTGGTAAGCGTAGTGCAGGCCGTCCTTGGTTACGGTTCAAGGACAAACTTAAATACAATTTTAATGTTGCAAAATAACCCTAGAGAGGAGTTCGAACTTGATATTGAAAACCGAGCAAACTGGAGAAACACCTGCTACTGAGGTATAACTAACTTTGAAAAGAATCGTCTCACACATCTTAGAATTAAGAATTAAAACTAATCTTTGGCCCCTATGACAAGCCTACACGAGGGACATTATGAAGGGTTGACTGTTTGCATATCCCTTGTGCAGGATTGTTGTCCCATATGAAACAAACAAAGACTGAACTGAAAAACACTTATACGTTGAAAATGACTGGAGAATCCATCTTGTATTTGTGTGTGCGTATATAGGCAGTAAATTCTCTTTTAGGCATATCTGATTGAATAAATTACAAAAATATGCCTGCATATTTTTATCTTAATCTTTCATATTCACGAATATTTTTCCATATATATATATATATATATATATAATTTGAGAGCCTTATCCAAGGATAAAGCAGCTTAAAACTAACAGACCTTAACGGTTTATGCTTCTCATCCGAATGTTACACTATAAAACATTCAAGCCAGGAAAGCAACAATATCCAGAAAGATTAGGCATAATTCCTATCGTTTGGATCCGATTCCTCGGTCTTTTGAACAGAAGTAAAGAATCATCTATTGTTTCTTGTTTAGGATTGGGTTTCAGTTTCCATCTAAAGTCTTCTTATTCTCACACTCTTCCAGTAGCCTTATCGCCTTGTTTGGGGAGAATTTATTAAAAATATATATACCCAGTATATATCGGTTTCAGCAAATTCCCTCAATTTATTTCTCTTAAAAGTTTAATATTTTAAATGTTTTTCACATCATTAAAAACATATCTACGATTTTACTTACACCTTGTGTAATAATGTACATAAACGCAATTACCCAAAATTTGAGAAAGCCACGTAACAACTTTTAGTCCTGTTCTTAAACAGAATATCTGCTAGAGTAATTGCCCTGGGTAAGTCCATTCAAAATTTTTCCAGGGCTGTATGAACAGAATATTGTTTTGAGGGCGAGGCCGATCGGAATTTATTGAAACCTGCAACATATGGAATCAAATTTAAACCTCGCGATTCCGGTAGTCATTTTTTTAAAAGCATTTCACCCCAAACAAAGAGGGAGTGCCAGTAGCACGCAAGAGGTTACGCAGAGTGGGAGCAAGAATAAAGAGGCGTGATAGAGGAAAGGATGAAGAGACGGACTGGGAATTAGGTCAAGGCATCTGAAGATGTCGATTGACAATGCATTTGAATAATTCAAGACTATAACTATCATAGAAGCAAGAGGAAGGGAGTTCCATACAAGAGAGATGCGAGACATGAAACTATTGAGGTATAAGAGACGGCTACATTTAACAGTGTCAGCAGTGAAAGGGTGAGACTGAGATGCCAACCTAGTAGCACTCTCAAATTCATATAATTTGGCAACCGGCGAAAGTAGCTCGTCGGATTAATTACCGTCAAAATATTTGTAGAAAAGACAGAGAAAGGCGACGGCACGTCTGTGAGAAAGTAACTGTATACGAGATGCCACATCAGGACTAATCACATTACATATCCGTCTCTGAATTTTGTGGTGGACCTTGAGACGAACAGCGGGGGCTCCAGACCATATATGACAGCAGTATTCCACGAAAGTGCAGATGCTTGATTTATAGATTTGAAGGATGGACTCAGGCGAGAAAAATACTTTCTGGTGCGACATATGGAATCTACTTTCCTTGCGGTAGATGAAGCTATAGATTCAATGTATTTGTTCATCTCAGATCAATGGACAGTGTGAAACCAAGCAGGCACTGAGAGGCGCTCTCGTGGTGTTGAGCATCAGACATTCTAGTGCGAGGCAGGGAGGGTTCTCTGCGGTGCGTATGTATAGTTGTTTTGATGCAGCTAATGTTAACAGGATATTTCCTGCCCTACTCAACAACCGATTGGAGGTCCTTTTGAGACCAATGACCAGGTTAATTTTGTCAGTGATACCAGATTTTCTATTGAGGCAGGAGTAAATAGTGATGTCGTCTGCATGGATATCAACTTGGGAACTGATGACATCAGGAAGATCGTTAATTAAGATCAAAAACAGTGGATAGAGCCATGGGGGACACCTGAGTTCGTGAAAAAGGAACTGGAGGAGAATCCGTTTAGAACGACCATCATTACACGGTTTGACAGCAATGATTGTATTGTCAAATAATCGTCCTGAAATTTCGTATCCCTGAAGCTTACGAAGAAGGACGGGATGTCAAACCCTATCAAACGCTTTAGAGATATCTAGAGCCACAGCTCGAGCTTCCTCATTATTGTGAAGTGCTCGGTAAACAAATTCAGTTATGTCTGTGAGCACATCAGCGGTATATCGGACAAATCGGAAACCATATTGCTCATCAGAGAGCAGATCATGGGATGTAAGGTACTTAACCACTTCGGCGTTGATTAAAGCTTCGAAGAATTTGCCGAAAAGTGATAGGAGACTGATAGGACGGTAGTTAGATGGGTCAGAAGGGTCTTAATAATAGGTACATCAAATGAGGATTTCCAACAAACTGGAAAGCAAGATTCGTTGAGGAAGCAGTATATTAGGTTGGTGCAAAAATAACGACATTATTACGTCATTATTTTTGCACCAACCTGGAGCAGTCTACAGGAGCCAGTTTAGGAGAATATGTTATCCTGTCTCCATCAACTAGCCTTATGGGAGTCTAATTTAGAAGACGATGCCCAATACCATCAATAGGTTATGTGCTTCTCTCTCAATAGAGCCTCACTTCTAGGGGGAAAATTTGGTGTGAGTACACCAGAGGGAGAGAGGGAGAGAGGGCGAGAGGGAGAGAGGGAGAGAGGGCGAGAGGGGAGAGGGGGAGGGAGAGGAGAGAGAAAAGAGGGAGAGAGGGGGAGAGAGAGGGGAGAGGGGAGAGGGGAGAGGGGGAGGGGAGAGGGAGAGAGGGAGAGGGGAGGAGGAGACTAATGTAAACCTCCAGGCCGTGCTTATGGGTTTGAGAGTCTAAGGAGCGGAAACATCTTACTTTTCATCGTGCAATTGCAGCTGTCCCGTTATTTAATAATTAATAATTCTAGTCTTCCCTATAGATTTGGCACTTCGCGAGAGATGAACACAGACAAAACTAAAACATATATATTAAATCATTACTGCCTGCTTCAATTACAAACCATTTTAAAGAGTAATATACGATCATTTTCAGAACAAATACTTGCTGACATTCTCTGTAATATTTATCCCCCTATATGGGAGCGAATTCTGGAAATTTTTTCGCGGATGGAGAGGGAACTTGACACAATAGATATTTGAGTCTTCGGAAGAATTCTGATCATAACCTTGACAGAAAATCTAAGCAAGGAACATATTTAAGAATAATGGAAACATAGTAAAAATGTATACATAAAATCAAAAGGACATTTGAACCTTCCGAGACAAATAAATAGGAAAGAACATTTGGCACTCACAGGTTATATGGGATTGAAGAAAGCAGGGAGGAAGCTATCGAAGATGTTTTTGTAAATAGATAAAAGACCAGAGAGTGGAAAGAATAGCTAAAAGGCAATATTACTAAGAGTAGCGAAGTATAAATAGCTACGGAGAGCTATGGTCGACCACACCCAGAAGGGAGCCGGCACATGGAAGATTAATGCACACATCCGTAGGTGTGACTAAAGCGATAATGCCTATATGACGCAAGTGGCTCCTGGTAGTCTAAGCGGATAAGCCAAGTTTAGAGAGTAAATAACTAATATTTCAGAATTCACGCAGTGACGTCAGAAATAAAGAGCGTGAGTAGACTATGGCAGGAAGCGGAAATATGAAAAAAAAATAGCATAAAAATTTACACCTGTTGAAACATTTTTAACACTTGATTCTGATAACGTTCGTTTTGGGTTTCTGCAATTGATTAATCTCGACTAAGTAGAATCGGGGTACCGAATCTTTGCTGAATTTTTTGCATTCACTTTCGCATAAATACTCTTGGGGAAGATAAGAATCCATATCATCTCCGCTCTCGACTGTAGATTATAGAGTAGGGCTGAATGGGCCATTAATTATCTTAAGTCAGGTCGGACGAAGGTGTAGAAGCTGTACTCCAAAAAAAACAAAACAAAAACAAAGAAAAAGCCCTTATTTCCTGAGAAGACCTAGCAGTAACATCTAGCGTACCCAGATAATTTTATTTCTACCAACGAGGAATATCACACTAGAACGTGATTTGTATGTTACGTGTTTTGTTTTGTTTGTTTTTAGATAATCGTGTAGAAAAATTAGAAAGACAAGATATTTTTAGGACAAATTGGATGATTTTTGTTTTTAATCCGTAAAAATCTGACATCGTCATGTAGTATTTCATTGCAGATTAGTGGGTATCATCCATTGATGATTTAAACGTTATTTCTTCTAATGACATGGCCATAATTTATACAAGATTCGCATCTAAGTGGAAAACGTCTTAGGTATAACGAAAAAATCCGTCCTGCAGCAAGGATTCTGATCGAGAGGTTTTGAGGAGCGTGGACTCGCCTCCTGATTGCGGATCTTCCCATTTCCATCCTGACCCGGGGTGGTAGCATCTGTTAGGGTCCCAGTTATGGGCAAACAGTGAACACCCAAATTGGGGCCAAAGATGAAATTATCAGAATACTTAAGACAATTAATATATATTTTCATAGTAAAATATGAATAAATAAGAAAATAAAAATAAATAAAAAACACTAAAAAGGATAAAAAAATAAAATAAAAAAAAAAAAATAAAAAATATCAGTAATATATTTGGGGGAAAAACTAAACTTCACAAAAGAAAATTTCGACATTATATGACCCATAATGTCTTTATACAAAAGAAACCAAATTAAATAGCTAAATAGCAATCCTAGGAGTAATGCGATTAACTTTTCTGGAGATCCTGCGATGTCTATGAACACTTACCAAAGAGAAAATACACAAAAATCAAGAAAACTTAGTGTAAAGAATGCACAAGTCCATTTTGAATAGAATTCTTCAAGGAATTTTAGCCTTTAAAAAATATTAACTTTAGGAACCTGGCATTAATTCTATTTCCGATTCTTCATCTGAAAACATTAGCATATCATTTAAATGCCTGGGAATATAATAATTAAATCGAAAATAAGCTTAAAATTACCATTTAAGCGAATCAATATTTTCTTTTCTTTTTGCCATTTAGGAAAGTTCACCTGACCTTTTCCCGCTATATAAGAATTAAGTAACGAAAACAGTATTTGGCAACATTCGGTGACAATACGCACGCAAAAGAAGTTAAGGTTATTGACCAAACGCTTGTGCGTAATCAACGAACAAGCAACTGTTAGTTAGAAGAAACCAAACTGTTTCTCTCTTAAATACCGATGGGATTTGTTTATTTGTGCTTCAGTAGCTGTGAATGGATAGCTCAAGTAATCGTCTTTAAACTTCTTCAATTCGTATTTCATACTTGGTCCAACGATGTCACAGAGCAGGTGCGAAATCTTATACGCTATGCCAACATCAGTTAAGAAATTTCTCAGAAGATGCAATAATTTTAAGTGATGGTAGCCTGGAACTTTGCTTTGTCAGCAATATTGCCATCATTTTTCTCGAGTTTATCGCACAAAAGTTGCATCTGACTGACATTTTTACTGGTCAGCCAGACGTTCTAACATTTTATCGACTAGGATTACTACTTTCTACAAAGGAACTGTCGGATAAAATTTCGCATTCAAAATGTAAGCAGATGTCCATTAGTTATTCACTATTCTTCTTTCAAGTTTTGATTTTCGAGAAAATTATTTCTTTATCAATAGATGAGACAGATCTTACACCTAGATTTTTCTCGACTTATATCATAGGTCAAATGTTTAGACTTTCCTGAAAGGGATTATTATTGTTGATATTATTGAGCGAGAAGAGATAAGAAAAGAAGGGGAAGCGAAAAAAGAAAGAACGAAGAAGCGAGAAGAAAAGAATAATGGAAAGAGAAAGAAGAACGAGAAGAAAAGAAGGGCGAGAAGAGAAAAAAAGCGAGAAGTGAAAAAAAAGAACGAGAAGAGAAAAGAAGGGCGATAAGAAAAAAAGCGAGAAGTGAAAGAAGGGCGAGAAGAGAAAAAGGGCGAGAAGAGAAAAAAGGGCGAGAAGAGAAAAAAGGGCGAGAAGAGAAAAAAGGGCGAGAAGTGAAAAAAGGGCGAGAAGTGAAAAAAAAGAACGAGAAGAGAAAGAAGGGCGAGAAGAGAAAGAAGAACGAGAAGAGAAAGAAGGGCGATAAGAGAAAGAAGGGCGATAAGAGAAAGAAGGGCGATCAGAGAAAGAAGGGCGATCAGAGAAAGAAGGGCGATAAGAGAAAGAAGGGCGATAAGAGAAAGAAGGGCGAGAAAGAAGAACGAGAAGAGCGAAAAGAAAAAAAGGGCGAGAAGTGAAAAAAGAACGAGAAGAGAAAAAAAGGGAGAAGAAAAGAAGGGCGAGAAAGAAAGAAGGCGAGAAGAGAAAGAAGGGCGAGAAGAGAAAGAAGGGCGAGAAGAGAAAGAAGAACGAGAAGAAAAAAGGGCGAAAGTGAAAGAAGGGCGAGAAGAGAAAGAAGGGCGAGAAAGAAGAACGAGAAGAGAAAGAAGGGCGAGAAAGAAGAACGAGAAGAGAAAGAAGGGCGAGAAAGAAAAAGAACGATAAGAAGAAAAAGGGCGAAAGAAAAGAAGGGCGAGAAGAGAAAGAAGGGCGAACGAGAAGAGAAAGAAGGGCGAGAAAGAAAGGGCGAGAAAGAAGAACGAAAGAAAAGGGCGAGAACGAGAAGAGAAAGAAGGGCGAGAAGAAGAAAGAAGGGCGAGAAAGAGAAAGAAGGGCGAGAAAGAAGAACGAGAAGAGAAAAAGAAACGAGAAGAGAAAAAAGAACGAAAGAAAAGAAAAACGAACGAGAAAGAAGAAAAAAGAAGAACGAGAAGAGAAAGAAGAACGAGAAGAGAAAAAAGAACGAGAAGAGAGAAGAGCGAAAGAAAAAAAGAAGAGCGAGAAGTGAAAAAAGAACGAGAAGTGAAAAAGAGAAAGAGAAAGAAGAAAAAGAGAAAGAAGAACGAGAAGAGAAAGAAGAGCGAGAAGAGAAAGAAGAGCGAGAAGTGAAAAAAGAACGAGAAGTGAAAAAAGAACGAGAAGAGAGAGAAGAGCGAGAAGAGAAAGAAGAACGAGACGAGAAAGAAGAACGAGACGAGAAAGAAGAACGAGAACTGTCATAAATATTTACGTGCATAATTATTTTATATTCATAATTTTATGAAAAAGAAAAAATAGTCCTACAAAGAATGACAAAAATATTTCATTGTTCGGTAATATACTTATTGTCCCCGGGAAAGTACATGATATTACCAAAAAGTATCGGTACTTATGCTATAAAAGGAAAACTACGGCACATATCAATTTGGCATTTAATCTCCTTCGAAGTTTTAGCCTTCTGAAGCCAAACTCTTGATCAAATGTCGTTTCGATTGATGGAAGCTATAATGAATAATCAAGAGTGTTCTCCCCTTGTTTTGTTACTTTCCTCTTTGAGATCTATTTCTTTTTACTGGGACTATTAAAGGACACTATAGACGAACCTTGTATTCTCAGTTGAATAAAACTTTCTTAAAGCCTACGCCTGCGTACTTTTGTCATTACAGAGACATTCCTGTATGTTTTTTTATATAACGAGCAGCTGCCTTGTCGCATATTCTTGGATTTCGCCAACGTCTTGAAATCTAGTTACTTTCAAGTGGGATTTGATTTTTGAAGAAGACAATATCGGAATGGGCGAGATTGCATGATATTTCACATAACCGCCGAACAAAGCGAGACATTGTTACGTAGATTTCTGAGATGTTTTGGCAGTTGTCATAAAAGAAAAATCAAAAATATTTCTGAAGAACAAAATTGAAATTGGTAAAAATGTTTACAGGGAGAATTGGGTTTTGGAAAATTACTGAAAAAAAACGAAAAGGATAATAGGTATTTTTTTTTATCAATTTATCCTAAGAAATACGATAATAGTACTAAGACAAAAGGAGTCCTTGTAGCAAATGAGAATAAGACTTTAGAATATATCGGAAACCAAATCCTAAACGGGAAAGAAAGAAAAACACTATACTTTTGTTCAAAATACTAAGGAAGAATGTGATAAAATTACAGAGAATTATCAAAAACATTTATCACTGAAATTACTAATAAATAAACAAATAAAATATTTACTAAAGTTACGGACTATTTTTCAATTCTTTTAATATTTACTATAATTACTAAGTAAAAATTTTGTTTCCTAATATTACTCAAAATTACCAAAAAGTACATGTGTAATAAAACTAATTTTGTTTTAAAATTGCTGAAAATAAAGATATATGTGTACTTAAATTCTTGAAAAAAAAAACATATGTACTAAAATTACTTTAAATTAAAAACTACAGTTATAAAAAAAAACGAATTCAATTACTGAAAATTAAAATAACATATTGCAAAATATTTTTCTAAATTCCTAAATATTTGAAAATTAAAACAATACCATATATCAAAACAGTTTTTAAAATTCCGAAATATTTGAAAATTAAAAGAATACCATATAACTAAATATTTTTTTTAAAATTCCTAAATATTTGAAAATTAAATCAAATGCCATATACCAAAACAGTTTTTTTTTAAATTCCTAAATATCTGAAAATTAAAACAATACCATATAACTAAATATTTTCTAAAATTCCTAAATATTTGAAAATTAATACAATATTTGAAACTTTAAAAAAATACCGTATACCAAAATAGCTGACAATTAAAGAGATCCTCTACTGCCAACTAAAACCAATGGGAATAAACGTAAATATAGATGTTCTTTTATTTTCGGAAATAATTCAATTTTCTCGTTTGTGTTTATCTGTTGGTCAAAGTTTATCTTCTTACGAAGATGTTCACTGACAATGAAAAATTTGGACACTTAATCTATTCATTTCAGGAATTTGGTATTTTGTCACCCACGCCTCCCCAGAGATTCTAACATAAACCTTAAATGTTGGACATAAGCCAGTCACTGGGTAAGCCGGTTGTCTTTCATCGTAAGTATCGCACAGAGGTATCCGAGGATTAGCAACGAAATATTTGGTTCTCCCGTAAAGCAATTTTCACTTTATGTCGTTTGTGGCAAATCCAATCAGCCCGAGGCACGAATCTGTGTATTTTTGCTGTAGTTCAGCGAGAGAAAAATGAGCTACAAATGAAAAATCTGTCAAATTCCAAGTTTTACATAATTGGGCATTGTGGTATCTAAACTTTTGCCAACATATTGTCTTTTGAACAACATGGGCTTTCCTGACCCGTACAGTTCAACTTCCAAATATATCTATACATCAATTAGGAACACCCTTATCAATCATACTAGCGATACTGAAGGAAAACATCTTTCTGAAATATTTCAATATTTGCAAAGCTTAGCTTATTCTTTCCCTTTGTAGGAGATTGATCATGGCTCTCCACAGCTTCTTATTTGTAGGTGTTTAACAAACTTTCTTCCAGCCATTTGTTCAATCATGTCAAGTCATTTAATTACCACTTCCGTTGCTTTCTTTACTTTGGAGCTAACTTTGAGCGTTATATTCTCCAAGCTGTCTTTCCATATACGTTTTTTAAATTTAATTTTTAGAGTCCCTCTCTTCATAATACATCATAATTTATCATTTACATTATTATTATTCGGACTGTTTTTCTCATCTTTGTTGTGGTTATCACAAAGTTTCGGCAGCTGTACTCTCCGGCCTTCCTATGATGTATATCGATTTGTGTAACCTACAGGATATTCTTAATTATATATATATTTTTTTTAATTTTGAATTTATTTAATCTATAGGAGAAGACTGTTGTACTTTTGAGTTCAATCTTTGGGTCAAGCAGTGTGTATTTGTATTCGATGGACACCGGCGATCAGTAAAATTAAGAACATTTATCAACAGTGGAAGGAGGACAGTCTACCCAACGAAGATCAAATAAAGGGTTTTCAGTTCAGAATTCCCTGTAGGCTACCCAGATCGTTATAAACCTGAGGAAGGCCGTAGGATACAATCGCCGAAACGTTGTGATAAAGATGCGAACAATTGTTGGAATGTAGTTTGTGGAAATAACTATGACTACCGTATCCCAGAGATTCAGGCAGAAAATAATCTAACATTTTTTTTTTCTCCAGCGTACATCGGTTGAAGCATGTGAAAGTTAATACAGTTTTTTGCATTGGGTGGGGGGATGACTTATTTTTTAATCTGCAGCCTGTTTCTAACAACGCTTGACATACCTAACGGTCTTAAGCAAGTGAATGACCGGGAGCAATGATCAAAGTGTAGTACTTAGCCTTTGTGAGCTTCCGAGTCGGCGTCTGTCGAACTCTCTGCATTAGCAGAGAGGAACCCGGACGAAGCTTTACCGAAGGGCAAGGTTTCGTTCGGGGAGGTAGACAGGGCCTGAATCCGTCTAGGCGGGTTCAAAAAGGCTATATTTTTGGCCGAGCCTACGGGCTCGGGGATACCCACATTAAACCGGCCTTGTGCCACATTCTATCCTCGTGGGTGCATTGATAAATACTAAGCAAGTGAATGAAAATGTGGTCAAGGGGAGGAAGCAGAGGGAAGCAGCTTGTTGAGAGCTGCAAGGCATAGAATTAGGTGGAGAGCCATGATCGTATACGTCCTGAAAGCACATAAAAAGAAAGACACACGCTCTTACTCTTTGGAAGAGAGGTTGCCTGCAAGTGTATGGACACATTCTGGAAAGAGCATGGAGGAAGTGCGACATGACTTCCCTGCAAGATTCGGCAAAACAGTTCCTCCGAAGACAATGATACTGGCAGGGCATGACAACCCTTACGGACCACCCTCTATGTGAGAGGTATTTCTGCCGTATGCTGTATAACAAGTATTAGTAAATATTACATAATACTAGGAAAGACACGCGAATATTTCACGGTTTTCCATCTTCATTCTTAAGTTAATGTTTGAATAAGCTCGTGGCGAGTTCTACGACAATAAAACATACGTAAATTTCCCCTATCGTATCGGTAAATATTTGCGCTTAACTTTTAGAAGTATTGGGACAACAATAATAAATATGAATGCGAGCTGTTATTTTAAGAAGTGGGTACAAATGAAAAGATTAAAAAATGACAACTTTCACCATTTTTCCGAAACATCCCTTAAAAGATTCTATCTTTTCTTTCCTTTATTCTTTTTCCTACTAATATCAAGTAGTGACTTTTCCCCTCTTTACACGCGATCAAAATTTTGTCTGGCTATGTTGGATATGGAAGATTTGGTTAACGGAATAACAACTCCTCATGGGCTATTTAATGCCGAAATTTCATTTTCTTGGTAATCTATTTTTCAAAAAGAATGCATTGCTAATATTTTCCCAATAATCCATTGCTATTTACACTATCTACATTGTTCAGACTGTTGTTCTCATATTCATTGACATATTCACGACGTTTCGGTCGTTTTACGCTCCAGCCTTCTTCAGTTGATTGCAATTTTGAAAGGGTTCAGTTCGGAATTCCAATACACTGAAGAAGACCGGAGCGTACAACGGCCGAAACGTCGTGAATATGGAAACTAAGACGAGGACAGCATTCCGTACAATGTAAATAGTGTAAATAATTACAATACCTCATCTCAGAAAGATAGACAAATTATGTACTTGTAGTACTTTTATTTACTATGAAAATGAATTGCTGATAATTTTTCTAATTTTTTTTTTATATTTTAATGTTTTACCCATGTTTGGTGGGGTTCACTATTTGCTCATAGCTAGGACCCTAACAGGTGCCACCAATATGAAACTAGAGGGAGACAAACTCCTGTCAGTATATCTTATCGCGTCAATGAAGCAGACAATACACTCCAGAAGTTACTACGTTAAGAGAATATTGAGATCAAACATATATATAATGTAATATCTTGCATATCAAAAGTTGCTTGGCGATATGTTTACCAGTTTTATATATGTGCCTTATGATCTGAGAGAAAAAAAAAGGCATGATTTTATATTACCTTTCATAATTATGGTTAGAGTAATAACGGCAGACAAGTTCCATAATTCTTAATTCTTTATCAGTAAGATGTGAAAATTTCAATGTCTGATTTACTAAAAGAGTCTCAGGTTCAGTCAGGCTCACCGAAGTTCTCTGGCTTCTTGTTTCTTTTGGAGGCTATTTCCTTGTCTTCTAAACACCACTGTAAACATATTGCCATAACTTATACCAACACAGACGATATTTTGACAAGTAAGGTGAAAGCTGATAAAAATAGTACTTGGCATCAAGTTAGAAGTATAAGTTAATCTCGTATGTTAAGGTCGGTGCCAAGCTGGCTATTCGTCGTTTTCCTCTCCCTCTCTTACTGTCAGATATCTTCTCTTTGCTTGCGTGTGTCTTTGTCTTGCTGACTGTTGTTTAATAAGCGGAGGAGGACATCACGGAAAGATTTCGTAACCCTTTCTTGGGTGACAACTACATGACATCTATATTTATTTATTGATGATCTCTAACCCTGCAACGTCGCTTTAGTTTTCTTTATGTTCGCATCATCATGAATAGACTGAAATGCCTTTCAATCAAAACTGATAATGATTGAATATTTTATTTTTCTTTAGCGATTAGAAACCCAATTCACCACTTCTTTTGAACATTTTAATATCTATCCATAGTAGACTAAATTATATCTAACGTGAAATAGTATAAATCTGTTTTTTAAGGGTTGAAGCAAGTCTTTTATATAGGGTAATTCCAAGAATTCCGTTAATGGCTATTATTCTGAAGCCTGTGAGGCTTATAGACACATCACGTTGAAAAATCGGTTCCTGTACGATCACCCTAGTTAAGCAACGCCGTGCCTGACCAGTATCTAGATAGGTGACCCCTTGGGAATATCAGGTAATGTAAGCTTGGGCATGCGCGTAGTGTAACGGATAACGACACAGAATTGGACATCGGAGAGCAGTTCTCAAGTTCTCGTTACGGTCGTTATATTTACTTACGCACAAACGACCTTTGGAAACGTATGACCCACCTCTTCTCGCCCAACTATGAAGTAATTATGAGACGTGAATAATTAGACCATTACGCCCCCCCCCGTAACAGAAACAAAAGATGTTTGTGTATAGTGTAATAGATAATGGCTCGGACTGTTTATCAGAAACATAGTTCCAATTCTAGTTGGGTTTGTTATATTCACTTACGTGCAAATACCCCAGCAACAGGTATGAATCCACCTCTTATCACCAAGCTATGGGTTAATTCGTAAAACTTATATCACTAAAACATTATCTTTAAAAAAAAAACATTACAATCTAAAAAAATTACCTTCTGGCTTTAAATAACGTGAAAAGGGTTGATAAGCCGTAAAAACCGAATCAATCAATCTGAAGCCCATAAAATCAATACATTATTCCCAAAGGCCCTCTCTTTGTGCATTATATTAACGACATGCACTGGACCATTTTCAGATCATTACATATCTATGTAGCTGATGAGAAGGTTAATGGGTAACCTTACAAAAATTCAATTGATCAGAGCCTGGCAGCCCAAAGGAAGAAAATGGCTGGTGTCATTTAATACCTCCAAAAGCCAAGATAGCAAAATTGGCTTGTCTCATTTAATACCTCCAAAAACCAAGATAGCAAGGTTGGCTTGTCTCGTTTAATACCTCTAAAAGTCAAGGTAACTAAACTGACTTGTCTCATTTAATACCACCAAAAACAAAGATAGCAAGCTTCTAGACCCTAAAGCTCTCTAGTTAGGGTGAGCGGTTGTACGTTCAATAAGTCTCTTCGCTTGAATATCTACCGGGGTTTAAGTTCATCCAGACCCAAACTTGAACTTGTCTATACGATCCTTCACTAAAGATATCTGAAAAATAACTGGTTTTGTGGTACCACTCCAGAAAATGCCTCACAAGTGTCATGCTCTATATTTACGAGATTCAGATCAGACGATAAATATAGTTCAAAAACTTTCACGCGGCGATGGCTATCTTTTTTTTTTTTAACATTATAGCCACTTTACTAGAGAAGAAACGGCCGAAGCCTGTCGCGATTTCTCTAGTAAATCTCCGGACACGCTACATTTCAATTGTTATATATCATCACAGCTAGGACACGCCAGGCTACGTACACAGGTTCTGATTATTATTCTTCGTATTCCATTCGTAGGGAGGAAGTTCCACTCAAACAACTTCTCCCCAGGAAAGAAACCTTGAGGAACATAGTCACGAGAGGGCGTTTCCCTCATCACTACGATCCTAATTTCTCCACCTCTAGGGTCAGCCTGTATCTATCCTCCATATTCTCATAATTATCACTTCCTTCTCTTATGTGTATACAGTAGCTGGACTAACTGTTTGACCTTTATATTATATTAACAATCCCCCACCCACCCCTCAAAATTAAATGAAAACACCTCTCCGAAGGAAGTGCATTTAACTGTATTTTTTGAACAGGTTATAAAAGAATGTAATGTAAAGGAACATTTCAGACTAATGAAAAGTATATGCATATTGATTTGTCTTTTTTTATTATATTAATACTGCCTAGGCTAACCTTATAAGGATACAGAGATGGGATTTAGGAAAAATGGTTTGTACCAGGCTTTTAAATTATGTTGCTTATCGGGCATCAAAACAAAAATGCAATTTCATCTTTCGTTTACATTCTTATCTGAGATCTAATACAAGGATCAGCAGACATTTTAGTTAGGAAATAATCTTCTACAGGTTTGTTATCAATATTTAGTTGTCAACTGATGCCATCGGAAAGCTAGATAATGATGATAATTCATGTAGCTCTAAGGATTGAGAACTGGTAGATGGCAAAAAAAAATTTACAAATTTTGAGGAACAATCTGATTTATATAGAGTATTTAAAGATATCACGTATGCTGATATTTTTAATTCATATAGATTTATATAGAGTATTTAAAGATATCACGTATGCTGATATTTTTAATTCATATAGATTTATATAGAGTATTTAAAGATATCACGTACGCTGATATTTTTTTCATATAATACATTTTATATAGAGTATTTAAAATATCACGTATGCTGATATTTTTAATTCATATAGATTTATATAGAGTATTTAAAGATATCACGTATGCTGATATTTTTAATTCATATAGATTTATACAGAGTATTTAAAGATATCACGTATGCTGATAATTTTAATTCATATAGATTTATATAGAGTATTTAAAGATATCACGTATGCTGATATTTTTTAATTCATATAGATTTATATAGAGTATTTAAAGATATCACGTATGCTGATATTTTTAATTTATATAGATTTATATAGAGTATTTAAAGATATCACGTATGCTGATATTTTTAATTTATATAGATTTATATAGAGTATTTAAAGATATCACGTATGCTGATATTTTTAATTTATATAGATTTATATTGAGTATTTAAAGATATCACACATGCTAATCATTTTAATTTTTATATTGACTATTTAAAGATATCACACATGCTAATCATTTTAATTTTTATATTTATATTGAGTATTTAAAAACATCACGCATGCTAATTATTTTAACTTATATAGATTTATGTAGAGTATTTAAAGATATAACGCATGCTAATGATCTTAATTTTTGCATAGTTTGTTTTACTTTTCGGTTTATCAAAGCAAGACACTTTTGACGAAATGCATTTTTTACCTGATCAAGTGACTGGCAATAAATGCTTGTTGAAAATAAGATGTCTTAGTTATTTTTCGAACCTGTAAAAAAGTTATTTTAAAAACTTGCCATGTATGAGCATTTGCTTAAATTTTGTAATATGTGTCTGCCTGAGAAGTTTTTACGAGCGCCGTTGTCAAACTCTACTTTGAATAAACTTTCCAAATGGTGCCTGAATAAGGAGTCGATTATCAATGATTAATGACGGCATGAATTGGAATTTATGAACTGAAATAGATGCCATAAATTTCAGTTTATAAATCATTAGGAATTTATTAAACAGTTCTGAAAGTAATCATTTTCAAAACTAATTAAAACAAACAGCTCCAAATGTAATTAAAATACATTTTATCGATCAATTAAACAGTCGCCGCCTTTTTTTAATTAGTGTAGCCTGATGTAAAGAAAAGTTTTGTCATTTTTCGTAATATTCTTTTATATAAGATAAGAGACAAGATTTAAAAGAACTCATCAGGACGGTATATAGTCAGTGGCAGTACATTTGAAGTGGATCGGTCGATTCTGCTTTATTTGAATGAATTGGGATACAGAAATGTATTGGTCCACGGGATACACGCAATTTTCATACATGGCTCCAAGAGCTCGCCCGGGCACTGCACACCGGCCAAAGGCATCGACAAGCCGGCTAAAATGTGTGTGGCTCATCGGTGAAAGAAATACCTCTATCTGACCAGCCTGTTCCATACGGCTATCGGCGACTTTTCTAGAAATATTTTCCTGAGCTGCGCCTCAGAGGTCATCGGCTTTAACACTGGGCGGAGAACATTCTCAGTGGAGAGACGAGGCAACATCAGCATCCCCGGTGCCAAAGAAACAGGCAAGCCATTGGACTATTTTGCTTCAATGTCACGATGAGACCGAATTACAACGAATATAGGGAGTGGTGATCAAAACGGCGCATATGCGCTGACTGAATCAATAAATGATCTGGACGACGCGAATAAATGAAGTTCACGGATTTTTTTCTCTTTCTCATCATCTATTTACATTCTTTCAGCATTAGCTTAATCGTAAGTTCAGGTCGGAGAGAGACGGGCTCTCTTCTGCGGACATTGGCAAATGGTGGAGGAATATAGCATGAATGTTGCGAGTGAATAGAATTAAATTGCAGGTACATCTTGATGTGACTCGATTTTCTTCGAAATAATATCTTCCTACTTCCGTCAGGGTAGTATTGATTTGTTTCATTCGACTTACGATTCGTTTCGCCCGGCTTTCGTTCGACTTACGATTCGTTTCGCCCGGCTTTCGTTCGACTTACGATTCGTTTCGCCCGGCTTTCGTTCGACTTACGATTCGTTTCGCCCGGCTTTCGTTCGACTTACGATTCGTTTCGCCCGGCTTTCGTTCGACTTACGATTCGTTTCGCCCGGCTTTCGTTCGACTTACGATTCGTTTCGCCCGGCTTTCGTTCGACTTACGATTCGTTTCGCCCGGCTTTCGTTCGACTTACGATTCGTTTCGCCCGGCTTTCGTTCGACTTTGTTTCGCCCGGCTTTCGTTCGACTTACGATTCGTTTCGCCCGGCTTTCGTTCGACTTACGATTCGTTTCGCCCGGCTTTCGTTCGACTTACGATTCGTTTCGCCCGGCTTTCGTTCGACTTACGATTCGTTTCGCCCGGCTTAGAATGCATAGTCATTTGTCCTGTTGTGAAGGCAAACAGTTATCTCGCCTTTCAACTTCTTTACTATAAAAGTAATGGTCGAAAGTGATTCAGTTTCATTGAACAGAGCTCCATTAAGAGTTTAAAGATACGTCTGTTTTTCTATTCAAATTCTTTCTATTCTTTTCCATTTATTTTAATAACTGACATTTAATGATCTCATTTTCTCCTTCTTTCGATTTGATGGCTGGAGGCAATGTTTCAAGAGATACAAGTCATCTTTGTTTTTTCTTCAGATGTTTTTTTTTAAAATTCTGTTAGTCAGGTTAACATTCTTTTTCCTCCATTTTAGATTATAAGAAGAGCCACAGACTCAGCGATTTTAATTTATGAAATTCACTGTAAAATTGTTTAGCAACATTTCATTCAATGGTCATCGTTGTAAGTTGTAATACAGAATTATTTTTTTTTCTTATTTATAAATGTATATATTGGGATATTCGTACACACAATATGCCGGTTTTATACTTAGTTTTATTTGGAATTTTTTGAATAAGTGTGCAGTTATAATAAAAGCAATATTGATAGGGAGTACTTAAATCGAATCTCATGTTAGAATAGTAAAAAATACATTTGCAATCTCTTAATTTTTGGCTATGTGACATTTTGTTTTTAGACGACAAATATCTTTTGAGGCGTATCCCTTCAAGAGTTGCGTGATCATGGCTCCCAACATTTCCTATATTTTGTAGCTCTTAATAAATTGTTTTTTTTCTTTATTTCTCTCTCTATATAAATCTGTTCTAGCAACCATTTATTCACGCTTATTAGGTAAGTTATGCAGGGTTTTCCTGTCTCTTGCCTTCATTATGTCCTGTGACTATTAAGTTTCCGAAGCCTTCTTTCTACATTTCGTGCCATCGAAATTTCCCCACTTTCTTATGTTAACTATACATGTGCTTTTATTTACCATTTTCTCTAAATCTTCGTTGTTGTTCACGTATTTCAATCCATGGTATTCTCAGCAACCTTCTGCAGAACAAGGATTCTGTTGTCTAGAGATTCTTCATCTGTAAGATTGTCCAATGTTTATTACCATATAGGAGGATTTATATTATAAAATCAGTTAGTTTCCTTATTTTTTGTTTCCGACGGAATATTCCTGTTTCTTAATACAATGTTTATCTTTTGGAAAACAACGTTTGTAGTCACAGTACGCCTTCAGATCTGGGTGTTGCATCTTACGTCCTCTGTTAAAAACAATTTCTTGATATTTAAATATTTGTACCTGTTTGATTTTGGAATCTCCAATTTGCAATTCACATATTCAGCACTTCTTTTTTATGACAACCATGTATTCTCTTAAAATTCATGTTTAGTTCTTTATTCTGACTTTCTTTTCCAACCTTATATACGGATTTTTATTATTTTCCTTTCAATATCTGCTATCAGCACACTGCAATCTGCGTATTAAATGCTGTTAATATTGTAGCCGCCAATAATAAATCGTTATTATCATCCTCATTTTAAATGAGTCCGGCGAGAAGACACATCCTTGTCGTTCACCCTAATTTATTTTTGTATATTTACATCAATATAATTGCAATAGACCATCTGAGTGGACTTCGGTTATAAACTGGCTTCACTTGCATGTGTGGCACCATGCATCATTAGAAAACTGAAGAGAGATATTCATAAATATATGATTTATTTTTTATTCGGTTTGTTAACCAGTTGATAGTTATTTAGAGACGAAGAATAATTGAGTTTTGAGAATAATTCTCTAATTGTATTTAGGCGATCCGAAAGAAAGAAAAAGGAAGAAAAAAAAATAAAAAGAAAAGAGAGAGAAATAGTACAAAACCCAGTCATAAGCAGACTCGCTTAAAACTAACACAAAACAGGTGTCAAAAGATATCTAGGTCAAAGTACCTGACCGAAATCCACGGAAAATAAAAATTGTTATAATTGGTTGAAGGAATAGAGTTTAGAAATAATGATACGAGACGGGGTAGTGAGCGAATAGGCACACGCGCGATTGACATAACAGATGTCGGTCAAGCACCTGACCTACTTTCGTGTCCGCGGAGTATGGGAGTTTGTTATCAATTTGGTTGAAGAAATAAGATTTTAAGGACAATGGAAAAAATATTAATAGGTAACGAACGAAAAGGGGTGTCATTGATATGGTAAGTAACCGCTGGGGAAATGTATACGAAAACAAAATATTAATACACGAACCCTGACCATTCCTAGAGTTGAGATGATGAGTGGAGGATATTTTCAATTTAGATAATTAAAATTTTGTTAACAGGCCCGGAGCGAAAGAAAGAGGTGAAATATTTGTTTTAGCTCGCGGAAGACGCCGACGGGTCGGAAAAAGTCTTTCCTGGAAGTCACATCTAATTAACGGCGGGCTGTTTTGTCAAATGCCAAATGTGAAAGAAACCGAAATCGTCATTTTCGTGCGAAAAGGACAATTTGGATTTTGTTTTTTTAAGCAAGGTATTTCTTCCCCCCAGAACAAAGCCACGGATTGTCCACGCCCGATTGGAGACGTCACGAAGGAAGGAGGGAAGATACGGACCAGAGTCTCATTAGCCGAGGGCAGTCACATGATACATGAGGGAGGAGGAGAGACACCCGACCAGGGTCTCATTGGCCGAGAGCGGTCACGTGATGTGCGAGGGAGGAGGAAAGACGCTCGACCAGGACCCCATTGGTCGAGAGCGGTCACCTGACATACGAGAGACCAGGGGAAGCGGGTATGCGCCTCCCCCCCCAGAGGCACTGTAAGGAAGTAGGAGTGAAAGTAAGAGCGATAATGGGAAATCAGAAATAATGCGACTTTTGGAATTATCAAGAAAACCCTGGCGCCGACAGACCCACCCCAGTTTGTTACGGCGTCAATAAAAGCAGGACCCCAATCGACAGAAATCAGTTGCAGGGCGGACGGCGAGGGAGTTGCAGGCCGGACAGGCAGA
Organism: Acanthosepion pharaonis; assembly: GCA_903632075.3. Lineage (NCBI taxonomy): Eukaryota > Metazoa > Mollusca > Cephalopoda > Sepiida > Sepiidae > Acanthosepion > Acanthosepion pharaonis. The sequence continues at coordinate 555,962 of CAHIKZ030001574.1, read as the reverse complement.
AGAGTTGCAGGGCGGACGGCGAGACAGTTACAGGCCGGACAGGCAGAGAAGTTGCAGTTGAAGTTGGGTTTTTGCGCCTCAGACGAAGAAGAAGTTAACTTGCAGTTGTGACTAGGAGAAGTTGGAATCAAACCAAGCCTAAGAATAGAAATTCGTCCAACTCAAGTCGAAGTGAATAAATTCGTCCAACCGAAGTCAGAAGAGAATAAATTCGTCCACTCTTCTTGATTCGCGCATTCGACGGCGAGGGAAATCAGCCGTGAACGACAGGTAGAGATCAGCGCCCAGTGTCGAAACCAAACCACACCCCGACATGCAAATTTCTAGAGAACAAGCAACTCGAAGTTTTAAAGTTGTATGGTAGAAGCTTGATGCCAGAGTCCACAAAACGGGTCGGGAGGTAGGAACAATTTTGTGTAACGAACATTTAGATATAAAAGGTTGTTACCTTTTTTTCAATAATTTTTTACCTTGCGAGTGTTTCTTTTTCTTGTGTGTTATCACCCCCGTTGAACTTAGCTTGCTTACGGCCCCAATCCCTGTTTGATCCCGTCTGTCTAAGATCTAATCACAACGTGGGTAGGCAGACCGGAGATCAATACAGTTACCCTAGTAACCAGGCGTTGGAAGCGAGTTGGGAACAGCGAGGTTGATATTCATCTAACCAAAGGGTTAGAACGTCACACTTGGAGCAGCGAGGAGCGAACAGCTGACGCCGCGGCAAAGACGTCACAACTGGTGCTATCCGTGACCAGGATATCAGAGCCTGGAGAGCACGTGACGTCACAACTAGTGCCGCGAACGAGATCGAACGACAGAGTCGACGCTGCGACCGGGGGGGGCGAAGTCACACATGTTTAGGCGGTGCTTTTATCAAACCTTTCCTCATTTTACGTACATTTGACTTCTGAGCATGTACTTGTTATACCCCTGTCTAATTGCTTTACTGAGTATTGGGTGTCGCATATTTGTACGTCAATTCATTGGTGTGTCTTTTCTCATTCAATAATAATAATAATAATAATAAGAAGAATAACTGTCAAATTAAATGTACATGCTTTTTCATCGCTCCAAGATACGAAGAAACTTTCAGGTAATAAGGAATATATTGATTATTAATTATTATTTATTCAATTATTGTGTTTTATTATATTATTTATTATTCATTAGTTTTTAATATATATTCAGTATACAATGTATGAGAGTCAGCCGCCGACAAGGGGAGGTAACAAAGTTTCAATGACTAAGGCGGCACTGCCAACTCCTGGCGCCAGCAGCCACTTGATATTTTGTCAGAACATATTTAATTATCTAGTTTATTTACTTATGTGATTTATATTCAGATTCATGTATTTATAATTTATTTACCTTAATTGGCATGTCATGTTTAATATACATATTTGCTAATTTGATAATATATTTGACACAACATATCTATCTAAATATATATTTATTTTTCCTATTGAAAGCGAAGCGTTCTTATTTCTAACACTCATTACAGTTTTTTTTGTTTTTTTTTCGAATTTATATGCCACTCAAAAATGATATAACAAAAGCGGGGCGGGGAGAATTAAGGCCATATCACGTTTTAAACATTGATTCACTTACGATCACAGAAGTTAGCAACGACGAGCCTGATTAGTACGTAGATAAGTGACTGCTTTGGAATATTAGTTTCTGTAAGCTTGGGCGTGAGGTTGTTGTAATGGATAATGGATCGGAATTGTTAATCGGAGTTCCAATTCCAGTTAGGTTCGTTATATTCACTTATTGCAAATACTCTTGGGAAAGGTATGAATCCACCTCTTATCCCCCAGCTATAGGTTAATTTATAAGACATGTATAACTAAAAAATTATCTAAAAATTATGATTTGAAATATTTTCTGGCTTTAAATAACCTGCAAAGTGTTGATAAACCGTAAAAAAACAAATCAATCAATCATAATTTTTATTTTATACAAAAATGATCAGTCCTAAGTGTGATTAAGCTAATTCTGATCTTAACTCTCTGGTTGGAAGGAAATGTGCATATAACAGAAATCAAAGGTGATAATAAGAATCTTAATCTTCTATATCTTCTACCAAATAAAAAACAATCACAATATTTGCGTGATATCAATAATACCAACAGGGAAAATGGATATCATAACTCGAAGATAAAATAATTATTATAAATGTGTTAACGTATAACACTACTTCAACATGTTAAGAAACCCATTTTTCCTGATAAATTTTAAGTCAAAGAGCATATACATTTCAACCAGCAGCAGTAAGGGAAGTACAGTCAATAAATGTTAAAAAATTCCTTGTGGCAAAAAGGCTAATATTGCCATTGCCAATAAAACAGTTTCTTCGATAGAAGAGGAATTCACCTAAGGTAAATAAAAACAATTATTTGTCTGTACACTTTAATAAAATATAAATTAATATTAACTAAAGAATGATTGTTAAATTGTCGCCATTTTATATATTTAATTTCGCGCATGCGTATAATTGTATTTAATTTTTGTCGACTGCACTGTATAGTAGGTTTAGTTGGGTATGAGAAAAGGGGCACCATGAGGCATTTCACTCGGCCAGAAATCTGGAAACGGCATGATGTACTGCTTGGTATGTGCACTGGAAGATCCAATACGAACATTTCAAAGCCGACCTGGCATAGACATGAATACAATATACAAAAACAAATAACACAGAGAGTTAGAGAAAAAACAACAATGACTGAAATTGTAATATAAGCTTTGGTAAAAAATATGATTACCGAGACATTAGGTTTATAAGTCCAAAATTCATACACTGATGTCCTCAAAGACATGCCCCAGTGAATAAAAGCGTTTGTTAAATCCAAAGTCCTGACACGTAGACTTGTGAATTCAATACATAGCTACTGTCGTGATAAACAAAGAGCCAGCTAACCTGAACAAAAATATGGAGAGTTTGGAAGATTTGAGTTAAAAGGGAGATAACTGATACTGTGCTATCCTGAAACGGCATGACACGTTAAACTAGAACAATTGACCCCGGTGGACGAAATAAAGGTTTCAGTTCGAAATTCTAATTGCCTAAAGTAGACCGGAGCGTACAACCGTCGAAACGTCGTGAAAATGGTAACAATGATGAGGACACAGTCCGACCAATTTAAATCGTGTAAATAAGAATTTAATAATGCTGAAGAAACTTTTTACCTTATTAACTATTTCCTCATACTGAAAAAGAAAAGTGAATAAATAAGTAATCGAAAAATAAAACCGACAATGTAAGCCCTGTAGAAGATACGTGCAAAATGTAAAAAAATTACAAATAAAAAAAAAAAGGGAAAAAAAACCTTCCGGCCATTAATCAAAGAAACACAAATTCGTAACATTTGGCATGTGGAATGTCCAATAAAATTTACAACTTGGAATCATCCGAATTTTAATAAATGAAGAATACATAACTTTTTCTATATTTCATCTCATTATCTTAAAACATTAATCATTCTGGGATGCTGTCAGACAATATGAGACTATTCATTTGATAATCAGTTACTGAACACGTCATCGCGGAAGCGTACAATTTCATCATTTCACTCATTTACAACCATCTTCTACAGTGGAATTCAAGAAAATATATACATTTGACTTGCAGTTATGTTTGTATCAAGCAACATTCCGTAGCAGATTACTAGAAGCTTCGGTCCGAAATATACATGCATAGAAAGAATGTATTGTGATACTTTGGCACTTAAGTCAAAAGAGTCATAACAAATCAACTTTTAGGAAAGAGACTACACCAAGAATGACTATACATTTTGGCGCGCACGGACGCACACAAACACATACAATATATTATCACAAACACACACAATATTATCATACACGTTATCAGAGAGGAGTGTGTGTATCTTTCTCACACACAATACAGACATACACAAAGTGTCTGTGAGTGCAACTGGCTGATATGAAATATCCGACTGCCGGATGTAAGTGAAAAATAACAAAGTTGCTTCAAAATTTATCGCAAAATGAAGACACGGAAAGAAATTCTGTTATTTAAATATCAGAAACCAAAAACGAAGACCTTGAAAAACACCAGAATGAAAAAATGCAAATTTATGCAATTTAACCGAAGTCAATGCTTTATACAAATAATTTAACAAAACCACGAAAAAGAAAAGAGGATAAAAAAAAACAAAATTTGGTAAATAATAAATTAACAAATATATATATATATATATATATATATATAGGTAACTACACTCGTCTCGGAAAACATTTCCCTGACGACCCGCTTAGGTGAAACCTTGGTAGGTTTGTCTTTCTCTTATATATATATATATATATAATATATATATATATATATATATATATATATATATATACACACACCGGGTGTAGATAATTGTCTAACCTAGAATCACTCAACAACACAGTTATTCAGCTAGAAAAAGAACAGGTAAATATTGTTTTGTGTCAGTCCCACCAATTCTTCCCAATTGAGCAATGATGGGAAGAGAGAAAAAGATCATTCACTTCTTCAGTATTAAAAAGAAAATCCATCTTCACCGTCCATTCAAGAAACATTAAGAGAACGATGAATAAGTTTTAAAAAGAGAGAACAGTATATAGGAAAACTGGATCAGGAGGTCACAACAGAAAGAAGGGTCGTTTCAACTTAGAGCTAAAGAAATCAATAAGAAAAGATCCAACTCAATCCGAAACACGTTGGACATGTAAGAAAGGTGTTTTCCATATGACAATCCAAAGAGCAGTGATAAAAAGACGTGAAAACAAACTTCAGCTCAGGAAGTTAAATGTTTACAGAGGGCCAAAATCATCTTGAATAAGTTGGAAAATGATGCTCAAATTATATAAGTTTAGAAGAATCCTCAACATAATGAAAAGAAAGCACTGAACGACCGTTTCGTCCAATGTTTTGACTGATCAGCAGTGCGCATCCACTACCAAGAATCGAACCCGGATGTTACGTAAGCATGATACCCACTGGACCAACGGACCTCGGTTGCAAAGTGATAACTAACTAGGCTCGATACAGCGCCGCTCACACTAAATTCCGTGGTGTAACTCGTCCAAATATACTTAACCTAACAGATTGTGCCTCCAAAAGCTATATCTTTCCCCAAGCCGCTCCCTGTAGAACATAGACGTCGGTTCAATCAAGGAAAAAAAAATTATCACACACTCACACATATAATGGATTTATTTAGAAGCTTCGTTTCAGTTATTTGATATATTTAATATTATATATATATATATATATATGAAGAAATTTGGAAAAAACAAACAAAAATCCTTAAATGCAATTAATAATCATAATTGCATTTAAGGATTTTTGTTTGTTTTTTCAAAATTTCTTCATTCTGTCGGATTTATATCCATTTACATTTGCTTATATATATATATATATATATATATATATATATATCACACACATGTAGGACAACATTTCAACCTACAAAAACACGATTTTGAAACCCATGCCAAATTCGCTATAATAGAGACAATAGAAAAGTTTAGGTGATAATATTAGAAAGACCTTAGAAGGTCATGAAGATTAGTGGATTATGCGCCTAGAAATGCTCCATACAGACTGGCTTAATCCCAAATTTAAGAACATAGATAAAAATAATATAACTTAATATAAACAAATCAGGACCTACCCACATTTCTTTCCCACACAAGTGAGACATGCTTGTGGAGATGTTGAAGCCTCACACCTATACACACACCCATAATAATATACACACTTACAAGCATTATACTCACTCACTTCCTAAGAACCAAATAACACTTAACAGAGACATATCTCCTTTCCAGGAACAAAATTGTCAAAATGACCAAAGGAATTCAGAGCAACATGAATCCATCCAACTCTTATCTTAAACAACTTCAGAGACTGTTTGACCAACATAAGAGCTGACCAAAATTCATGTTAAAAAATAATAAAACAAATGAAAACTAAAGACAAAAGTTCATTTTCTCCATCAAGTCATTCATTTCTGTAGTTCACTGCTACTAACAAGCAGAACATTTATTCTCCTGATGATGGACATGCTGGCCGAAACTAGTCGAGGAATGCAACTGAAATAATAAAAATATTAATATACAACCCAGTGTGTCTGAAGATTTTATATATATATATATATATATATATATATATATATATATATAAGCTCAATATATCTAGAAAAATGCTTCAAGTGTATTGCAATTCGATCTCCCCTCTTCTACACTCGTTCAGCTATTATTTAGGCATTTCGGTTCATTTTTATGCTTTACCGGTTAGAATAGAATCAACCAGTTATTAAAAGCTGTGCGTTATTTATCACGTAATAAAATAAATATACGACATTCCGATATAGTTCTTTATCACAGAATGTGTGTATAAATCTACCGGGAAATATTCCAAAATGAAAAGAATAAAAAGCGTCCCAATGAAATATGCCTTCAAGGTGGAAAGTTACAATCAAGACATTCGGTTGATTGTTTGTTGTTTTTCTTTAGCCGCATATCAATCTCTATGGGTCATTTAATGCCGAAATCTAAATATTTGTACGCATTTTTTGTGGTGCGGGAGATAATGGTTTTAGTGATACAACTCTTACTATTTATCCCATAGCTTGGGGGAAAGATGCGAGTTCATATCTTTCCCAAGTGTATTTGCGCGTAAGTGAATATAACAAACCAAACTAGAAGTAGTATTCGGCTCTCTGATTAACATTTCAGTGCCATTATACATTACATCCAAAATTATAGCACCTGGTATTCCCAAGCGGTCACCCAACTAGGTACTAACCAGGTTCGACTTTGCTTAACTTTGCTGATCATACGGGAACCGGAGTTGCAACGTGATTTGGTTGTAATATATTTGGAAGATTTTTTTAAAAATAAATGTTCAACTATGACTGTACATAAGAGACGCTCAAGGGAGAGGGTTAATCAGTGGGGTTGTTTATGGTAGAAGGGGAATTATGCGCAGATTATGAGGATACGTACATTATATAATGTTTGATCATAGGTTTGAAAGAATTAAACTGTAGTAATTCGGGGGTAATATTCCACCGGGAACTGGTTACAAAAAGTAGCGGTTTTTAAGAAGACGTTGTCTGAATGAAAACTTATCTGCATCTTATTCCCCTTATACCATAAACATTTATTATAACTCTGCCTTGAGTGGCTCTTCTGCACAGTCTTGTTTCAAAATTTATTTTAAAACAAGCGAATGGGGAATGGTTCACTCCTGTTTATGGCATGGCGGATGGAACTAAGAAATGTAGCTCGTCAAAAAATTTTCAATGGAAGGCGCGATAAAATAGTTTACAAGGCGGTGTTAAACCCTACTGGACGCTGTCAATACTGGTCATTACCGTGTATTCCCTCAAGGAGGCCGCATGCTTTGCGCGCCTATTGCACCTGAAACTCAACCCAGACCTCAAGGTGAACTCGTACAGATGATCCATCGCAGAAAAGATGCTGGCTACATGCTCGGGCCCCTGTAACGCTCCAGCCAGTACCTGATTCCTTTTGCTGTCCTATTTTTTACAAGAGACACATCAGGCCGGAAATGGAGTATTGCTGCTAGATATAGGCAGGAGTGCTTAGTCTTCGCTTACCAGTCTCGATAGAGTTCAAAACCTCCCCGCGTCATTGTGGGTGACGAATTATTTTCCAATCTACAATCGCTATCTCACAGACGAAATGTCCTAGGCATCTCTCTGGTCTATTGGCATTTTCCTGAAAAATGTTCAGACGAAATACATACCTTATTTCTACCAGTTCTAACTTTCATATCTAAGACGTGCCATGCGACGGACATTGTAGCAAACTAACCTAAGTTACTTCGTATTCCGTTGGTGAGATATAAGTTCTACACGAGAAACTTCTTCCTCGAGCCACCGCTAAGTGGAACCGACTCCCAAGACGATGCTATCATGATTACTGTTAAAGTCTACTGAAAAATCTTTATCTTTCCCACATATCCGCATAAACTGTGCATCGTATTCAGTAACCCTACACCTCGAGTGAATCTTGAAACTTTTAGTTGCATTATTTACATTATTCGGACTGTTATATCCTCATTGCTATATTCACAACGTTTCGGCCGGTGTACGCTCATGTCTTCTTCAGCTGATTGGAATTTCGAAACGAACACTTTTTTTTCGTCCATCGGGGTAGATGTCATGCCTCTCCCGGATGTCTGTTATTTCCCTTTAACTGAACTCTACAAGATTTCTGATGTGGCCTGGAATTGAACTAACAACTTTTTGGATCTAATCACTGGATCTAACCAACGCCTTCATCCACTGGGCCATGTGTCCTTTTACTTTTACAATGTGGAAAAAATCTTTTGTGTTTTGAAATAAGGATATCCCACAGCTTTTTGTTCCTCCTCAGTGCATACTTCTATCGGGGCGGCCATGTTTACACTGTAACTAGCAGCAAGAAAACTAGTACGATCAAGCGACCACAATAGTACCAGGTATAAAAAAAAGCAGGAGCATAGAGCAGAGTGTGAAAGATATGTTATTTGCATTATTTACCTTATTCGGACCGTTATTCGCATCTTTATTGCCATATTCACAGCGTTTCGACTTGTACGCTACAAGAACACAGTAATGCAGTATCACAGGTGGGGAGTAGAAAATCAGGAGTAGCTGACCACATATGGAAGGAGAAGGAAGATCACCGCCCCCTGTGGGATGAGGTTGAAATAATAGATAGAGAATATCACTGTAAAATACGAAAACAACACGTATGCTAGGCCACACAAATCCCCTGAGCAAACCAAGCTTAGAAATAAATAAAATATGCGTTCCATTAACAAGAATTGCTAGAGAAAAGCAATGGATAACAAAAAAATTGCAATATAAGTTCTGGTAAAAATGCAATAACAGAAAGAAATGCAATCTGAGGACTGATAAAAACGATTGCTGAGACATTAGGTTTACAAGTCCCAAAAATTCATACACATGGCCTCGTGGATAAAGACGTTGGTTAGATCCAGTGGCTAGACCCAAAGAGTTGTGGGTTCAATACCAGGTCCCAGTGACGGTGAACCAAAAATTTGGAGAGTTTAGTTAAAGGGAAATAGCAGACATCCGGAAGAGGCATGGCACGTGGAACTAGAAAAATATACCCCCCGGTGGACGTAATAAAGGATTCGATTCGAAATTCCAATCACTTGAAGGCCGGAGCGTACAACGGCCGAATCGTTGAGAATATGACAATGAGGATAACAGTCCGAATAATGTACATAATACAAGTAATTATAATACCTCATCTCAGAGATATAAACTGATACTAAAGATATGTTATGACGAAAGTGCGGATATTTTTCTTTTTACTTCCCCTTATCTCCTATGCAAAATTATTATAACTGACCGACACATTGAGTTTATTTAAGTGTCTTGTATTTCTCAATTCCACATCCTGAATTTTTCTAGTGATATTACTTTCATTTCAGTTCTTTGTTATAGCGAATGCGCGGTTAACTTGACTTACCTTGGTAGAATTGGTTACGCTAAATTTACTTTGGTTCAAAATCGTCCAGTGCTACAAAACCAAAGTATTAATATACTTATTTCTGAAAATACAGAAATTGTGGCACATGGCTAGGGGAGAAATAGGGAGGCGGCTGCTCTTCTTTAGGTACCTAGTCTTAGCTAATCCGACTCACGACCTATTCATTCATTACGATTTACTTATTCACCACAAGAACTTATCCATCACCTCTCAATCTTACATACACCAAAATACCGCATATTCGCAGCGGACCTATAAAAAGCAAAGCATTAACAAAGTCTATAATTACGTTCTTAAGTTAACTCATCAGACTGAGACATTCATATAAATACCTTGCATAGACGAGGTGTCAATCACCTGGCTGCTGATGCGAGATCTCATAAGTTGACAAGAAGCTTTGTTCTGTTGAACAGACAGTTTCGCTGGAATGTGTACGCTGCTGTACGCTCTAAGTTAAAGAATGTCGAGTGTTTTCATATAAGGAAAGAGTTAATATTACCATTAGAAATAGATAAGAAGAGATACTATACTTTGATTTCAGATCGATCATTGAAGAAAGGGGTATTTACTTTGTTCCCCAGGGCTGGGCACATCTTCAGTTGCCCCTCTGTTCTTTGACAGAGAAGCCCCTGAGCGCTTTCTGCCCAAAGACGGAGACGCAACTGAGAGAGGATAATTAAACGCGACCCTACTAAAAAAGAAAAAGGGTATTTTGAGTATCACTTCCAGTGCAGTCAAATAATGCTGAAGGTTTACTTATGAGGAAACTGCTAATATTACCATTACAATTAGAAATGTGGGCAAAGATACAACACGTTGATCACAGCCAGATGACGAGCGAGCTAAGAAAATCAACTCGAATCTAAACAGGCTGTTCAGTCAATGTCAAATTTGTCCTCATAAAGAAACGGCTAATATCGATATTAACATTTCAGCCTAGCCACAGACTTTGGGTAGCATAAACAAGAAGTTACTATTTGCTTAAATTAATGCGACAAAATATTAGTAATTGCATAGAGTCTTCCCTAAAGAGCTAAGTAAATTACAAAATGTTTCGAGAGGCGTGCATTCTAATGACAAGAAAGTCTGTATTAAAAGAAACTTACTTCAGGATCTGAGGTGGTTGACAGCTTGTGAAACCGTCCGATCTGCTTTTTTTCCCCCTCGAATTCCCGCCGCTTCCGAATTTAGGATGGAGATCACATGTCAGCAGGATCAAAGAAGACCCTAATGTAATTTTCTCAAGCTGAGACGACGTAATCCCTGCTCGATCGATTCTGTAATGTCGGGAAAACGGTCCAATACGGTAGCGTCAAATGTTCGAAATGGCTGGACGGGTCATTTGCGAAAATAAATTCTTAATTTAAAGCGAGCGAAGGATAAACGTCTGGCTTGTAATCGCCTTTGTGAAATATATATATATATATATATATATATATATATATATATATATATATATATAAAAAAATCACGCCAAGCAAGGTGGTAAGCCCACTAGTATGCAGGGTGGTGGTTACAGGGAATGAACGCGGCAGAGAAGATTGAAAATAAGGAGGATTGAGAAAAGAACAAAAAAATGACCGGGGTTCAAACTGCCAGCGGATCGCGATTAACGTTGCATTTTAATTTTTGAAGAGTGTAGTGATCAGGGAAGTAATGGAACTGAACAGATTCGTAGTTGGGAAGTGCGAAAAAAGCAACTGTTGGACTAGAAATGGTGGTTATATTTAGTTATTTCATCAGTAAAATGGTGGGACCTAGTTGCCAATCTAGTAGCACGCTTGAATGTATGTATTTGCTGCAACAAGGGAGAAAAAATCTCGTCAGAGGGTAGCCAGGTCATGTCGGTGAGAAAGTGACAGAAGTCGTGATATCTGGTTAGGATCGATTGCATTACAGATCCTTCTTTTGTCAAGAACCTTAAGATGAGTAACAGGAGCACCAAACTAGATATGTCAAGAGTACTCAATGCAAGGAGGAATGGTCAATTTATAAATGTGCAACATAGAAAGTGTTTCTCGTCAGAATCTGACAGGACAGGGCACCAGATTTCCTTGCAGTAGATACAGCTATTGATTCAATGTAGTCGCTCCACTTCCATGTCAATGGAAAGCGTGAAGCCAAGAAGGCGTACAGTGTTCTTCTCCTGGAGCTTAGCATTCTCTGTGATGGTTAAATGAAAGCGGTCTTATTTTGAAGACGTTAAAATTTACAAGCCATTTCTTGCCCCAATTGACAACTGACTGCTGAATCACACAATAAAAGATGACTTACTATATAATTAATGTATTAACAAAAAGGATATAATTTTGAAAATTAATCGTTGAGATCGATAAATTGTTTTCAGAATAGGGATCGTTGCAAACAATACACAAACTATATAATTTTAAAGATGCGACCGCATCGAAACAAGAATGCATCTTTGTAGTGAACAAACTGTTTTTGTTCGTATGTAAAAATTATAATAAATAATTATTGTTCTACACTTGATATTGAGCACTCTTGTGAATTAATGCTGTGAACGTTAGAATTTATATTATTTTCGTTCTCATTACATCTGGATTATATATAGTGGAATCTCATATTTGATTAGACGCTTCGTTTATTTATTAAACAGTATATTCTATTTTCGTCTACAGGCCTGATTGTTTGAAAAATCATGGGTCTCCACAACATGCGAACATTCTCTATTCACCTGAATCTTCTCTTCATGTAGCCACTTCTTACATTCATATAATACTCATTCAATAACTTTCTAACTTGAGTGGCTGACGAGGATTTTGAGTGAAATTTGGAATGACTCTAGCAAATGAAAAAGAAAAAAAACTGCTATCTATATATAAAATTCTCTTAATTCCGTTAGTCCTTCTGTCCGTCACACTAAAATGCCCATACATTGACCGCTCGAAATCAAATTTTGGGGCGAAGTTCAAACAAGTAATGGAGTAAAAAGTACTGTTGGTTTTATTTGGATGCGCAGCTTAGTAAAATTTATTTTCATTAATTTTTTCTGGAAAAATCAAATATTTTATTTTTAGTTAACATATACAATACTCCCCCTATTGATGGCTAAAATAAAATCTTATTTAATAAAAATGTTATATTTTTTCGCATATCTTTTAAGTTCTTATATATGCAAAAATCCAGTTTCCAGTTCACCCAGTGTTTGCAAGAACTATAAACAAATCACAAGGCCAAAGGCTTAAAAAAGGTTGGAATTCGTCTCCTGAAAGAAATATTTACGCATGGCAAGTTGTATGCTCAAGAGTAAGAAATCCTAATATTTATTCTTCGATGTTAAAAAAGTAAAAAGTAATTTTCATAAAACAATTTTTATCCTGAAGTCCTATAAAATTAAAGAAATTAAACGGTGAAGTAGCGTTTTTTTTCGAATTATTTTCCCCAAAGAACTGAATTTATTCAAATTTCATCGATTGATTTGCGAATTTGAATGAAACACGTAGAGTTTGTAAATCTCAACCAAAATGTTAGCAATAACCCAAAGAATATTAAATACTGTTAGGATTTCAACACACGTCAGTGTTGCAAAAAAATTCTAATTAAATCAAAATAAAAAAAATCACCTAAAATCCCACTTTGTTATTCAAGTGTTTAAATAAAGAATTATGATGGTTTGATCTCTGGAAGCTTAAAGTTTCATGTAAAGCGTTAACCATTTTCTTCACCTCGCAGATAAAAATTAACATTGCGACAACCTTTCTGCATCGTTACATAAAATTTGCAAAACCATTTTTGTAAACGCAAATAAGTTGCATTGTAAACCAACATTAACAGTAAATCTACAATACATCCCAGAAAAATGAAATAGGCATAATCTAAATTCTCATTTTTTTATTTTTTTAATACAAAGAAAAAATATAATTTCTCTTAAGTGAGTTTGGTTTGTTTTAAGGCATATCAACCTCAATGGGTTATTTAATGCCGATAAGATTTTTTGTTAGTTTTTTTTTTGTTCAAAAATGTATTGCTGGGAATATTTTTCCTTTCAAAATGTATTTCTGTTAATATTTTTTCCTCAAAAAATGTATTGCTGGTATTAAAACCTACTTTCTCATTTATTTATCTTTCAGACTTTCAATTTAGAAACTTTTGACAGCAGAAAAATATTTTAGAAGATTTATAAAACTATTGCATGTGTTTGTAAATTAAATTTAATTATTAATAATTGCAATCGTCCAGTTATTTTAAATTAATTTTATGAAGTTAAACTTAAAAAACTGTTTTAAAAGTAAGTTTCTTTTCGGTTCATAAATTTATCTGGTTGTGTTTTACTTTTTATTTGGGGTGTATGAAAGTGTAATAGCGCCGAAAATAAGTTTTGAAATGTAAATCAGGAAAAGAAACATGCAGTAGATAAACACCTGGATCTTTCTTCAATATCTTATTGAAGAACATTGAGGTTTAAAAAAAAAAAAAAAAAAAAAACCTATTTGAAACAGTAAGATTGCAAATACACTCACCACAGAATAGACAAGTACTAATAACAATTATTTACAGAAGGTGTTTGATATGTTAGCAATATTTGTTCTTTGAGAATCACTGTAATTGAATGTCTTATCTCTGTTTTGTTAACAAGTTTCTTTATATTTTGATGTTTTTTTATATAAATTTTTCTCTATCTCTATTTTTAATGAAAAAAAAAAAAATCAATATTTTTTTTTATTTTCATGCTTTATTAATATATAGAAATATAAAAGTCATATCAAACGAAAATTATGAAACATTAATTAACACCTTTTGAAATGTATGTTTTTTTAGCTCCTTTTCTCAAAAATTAGGAAATATGTTTTAAAATGTAAATTAAGAAAAGAAACATGCAATAGCTAAACATCTGGATCATTCTTCAATATTTCATGGAAATATATGTACAACATTGAGATTTTAATGGATAATATGATACAGCTTTTCAAAAATAATCTGTATAGGGATTATAGGGTCATTTTATGCTCAAGAATCTAATTTATTCTTTGCTTTTAGTTAAAAAAAAAAATATATATATATATATATATTATTTATCTTTCCAACTTTTTTAGAAACTTTTAACAGCAGAAAAAACAACTTAGAGGCATTTTAAAACTATTGTAAGTGTTTGTAAATTTAATTTAATTATTAATAATTGCAATAGTCCAACTGTTATTTTAAATTAATTTTATGAAATTAAACTTAAAAAAAAAACTGTCTAAAAAATAAGTTTCTTTTCGGTTTATGAATTTATCTAGTTATGTTTTACTTTTAAACTCCGACGCGTAACTGTAATATCCCCATGTTATTTATGTGTATTTTTATTATTAATTTAGTAGACTGGCATTTGAAATGGATATGCCTGACTTCCAAGTGATTAATCTCAAATTTGATACGAATAACGAAAATTAAATCAACATTGAGCCACAAGACAATAGCATACAGACTCTTGATTTACAGACACTCTTCACAACAGCCTCGTAAAATAACATGCCGGTTGTGAAGTACAGAAATTCACAACGGTACTGCGCCGATGGATCGCGGCCTCTTAAGAGAAAAAGAGGATTGATTCTGATATTCCCTGGGAAGGGTAGACAAAGTTAAAGATAAAAATACAAGTGATAGACTTGGAAATCAAAAAAATGAAAGATTCTGTTCTTTATTCGAGAAAGTTTATCGAATAAGAGTGTCACCTGGAGAAACATGCTGGTTAAAACTTCCGAAACATTGCGACGAGGGAACTAGTTCGAAAAGTCAGTGGCCGGTAAGAACACAGAATGAAATGCTCAACCATGATGATCTCACTCTCCGCGGTTTCATTTATCTGATGTAGATCTAATCAACTAAATTTTCATCATTAACATTAAATAATTTTACAAAATATAAAACGAATTAAAATATTTGCGTAAGAAAATAGACATCACCTTATTCGTTAATCAGTCAGTTATGTGCCACGCTTAGGCGATCATCTATCTTTCGATACGTGGCAGATTTTTTCGCGCAGTAGGTTACCATTTCTTTCTGTGGTTGCCATTCAAATCTGGATTTTATCAAGGAGCTTGAGACAAAGAGACCATATATCACAGTAATACTCCATGCGTCTGTTTGTCTCAAGTTCCTTGATAAAATCCAGAGACGGATATGTAATGTAATGGGTCCTGATCTGGCATCTCGTCTGCAGTTGCTCTCTCACAGACGTGACGTCGACTCCCTCTGTCTTTTTTACAAATATTTTCACGGTAACTGCTCCGATGAGCTGCTTTCTCTGGTTCCCAGACTTCATGAATTTAAGCGTTCAACTAGATTTGCATCTTGCCCTCACCCTTTCACTGTCGAAACTGTTAAATGTAGCCGTCTCTTCTACGCCAATAGGTTCATATCTCGCAATTCTCGCCTGTGGAACTCCCACCCCTTTTCCTGTTTCCCTGATAGCTATAATCTCCAACTATTCAAATGTAATGTCAATCGACGTCTCCCGATGCCCTGATCTATCCCCTAACATTCACTTCATCCTTTCCGCTATCACTCCTATTTGCTCTCGCTCCAACTATTTGTAACCCCTTGCGTGCTAATGGCTTCCCGCCTTACTTGGGGTGAAACGATCAAAAAAAGTTGTTTAATAAAATGCTGACAAAATTACAAAATTAAACAGAATAAACTTTACGATTTGTACCAATACTAGTAAGCAAGCAATAAGCAATATTTACAGAGTTCTGATTTGTCCTCATCGTTTCGGCCGTTGTATGCTAAGGCCATCATCATTTGATTGGAATTTCTAACAGAAAACTTTTCGTCCACCAGGAGAGATTGTTCAGGTTTCAAGTGCCAAGCCTTTTCCGGCTGCCTCGGTATCAGTTATGTCCCTTTAACTAAACTCGCCAACTTTTTGTTCAACTCTGCCGTAGCCGCGTATTGAACTCACAACCGTATGGGTCAAATCACTGGATCCAACAAACATTTTTATCCACTAGTTTTTGTGTTACTGAGGACAATAACGTTAAGGCACACACACGCACATATCATACACTCACATACATATACACACATATTACACTCACATACATATACACACACATCATTTCACTCACATACATATACACACACATCATTTCACTCACATACATATACACACACATCATTTCACTCACATACATATACACACACATCATTTCACTCACACACACACATATCATTTCACTCACACACACACACACATATCATTTCACTCACACACACACATATCATTTCACTCACACACACACATATCATTTCACTCACACACACACATATCATTTCACTCACACACACACACATATATATATATATATATTCAAGAGAAGTTTTCAGAAATGCTTTGCTCCATCAATGTTCCTAAACAAGGTAGTCTATTACGATCAGAAAATTTAGCAACCTTTTTCTAAAAATTAAAATAATAAAAATAAAAAGTGGCTATAAATTGCGTCCAAAAATATAAAAGTTCTAATTTCGATGTCAACGCAGTCTTTTTTTTTGCATGAAAAATGACAATTTTTTCTATATGAAAAATGTTTCATATATCTCTTTGATTACGTAATAAAATATTATCGATTAGCCATATGGTGTGGAAAAAAAAAACACCTTTATACAGGTCTCGTATTTATGACTTGAAATATTTCTCAAATTTCACTATCAATAGGGAAAAAAATCTTCTGTTTTCAAAATAGTCCAATTATCTAGAACAGATAAATAATTCCTACTCTATAAACATAAATTGCATTTGAAAATTGTTTTGATTTAAAAGCAGTGAATTACTTGATGGAATTCAGTATATGTGATGCGCATAGTTTTATATGGAAAAATGAATGCCATTTTAAATCATGATTTGAGTAATAAATGTTTCCCTTACCGGACGTAACTCCAAGAAACAGTCGGAATTAATGTAAACCTTTTTTTCTGAGTTGCCGTATATTCATCACAAGAGAAATGGTACTCACCTGAAAAATTATAAAAATAAAATGATTAATTTTTTAAAATAAGATTAACAGAAATGTACATAAATAAAATGCATATCGTGAAAAGCAATATTCATTTTCTGACATTTGAAATGTAATTGTAAAGGTTTCGACCAATGGACTTTATCTTATGTTGCATCTATTCGTCTTCAGGTTTTTCAGTTTCCATTAGCAATACGTATGCACATCTGATGCTTGGGTTAGTACTATCACAGTGTGTGTGTATTTAGAATTCACTGCATGTGATTATATATATATATATATATATATATATATATATATATTTGGTTGGATAGATGTGAGTTTGTGACCCTGGGTTTCACGCTTTTGCGATCGTCATGTTGAGAATTCTAAATTTTAAATTATTTTTCTTTTTTCAATGGTTTTGGATAAATAATGTAGAATATTTTATATTTCTTTTACTCTATCTAACATTATAATTGTCAAAAATACGCTGGAGAAACCTCGAAGAATTTAAACAAAAGATTAAATGAACACAAATGGGGCATTTTACAAAACACATTAAATCCATAAGTTGCTCACTGTCACGAGACGGGCCAAAATTTGGATAGTAAAATTGCTATTCTTATCAAAGGAGAAAACAATTCACTAAAAGAAAAATGTTTAGAATATGTTGATCGCTAGATTATCCACATTAAATCTGGCGTCCAGGTTCTGACATTTCTTATTCCTGATAGATATTCTATTATTACAGTGTGGGGTATCTAATAACAACGGGGACGGAAAAAAGTACTTTTTTTTATAAAATTGTAATTTGTGCCCTTACCTCTATGCTTAAATGATTTGACTTTGCCATTTTAAAATTTTTTTTGGCCATAAATTAAATTAAAAAAAAAGAAAATATTATCGTAAAGACGAAATCTATTTTCATGACAGACAGCTGCATGTTTTGCTTGCAAATTTAGTATGCCGAGTTAATATATAGAAGTTGGATTAACATTTCAACTGAAAATATTGTTAATCTAACATCTACGGACGGGTAAATGAGGAAAACAAAATACATTTCTCAGAGAAACTATTCATAATTTAGACAGTCACCGACATCACATTTTAAAGATAGCGGCGGCTTTCAATAAAACGATATGATTTCTAATTCCTTGACAAAGGTTTTGGGGCTTCAGTAATCAAATCATCGAATGACTTTATTAAACGTCATGGAGCTTATTCTCATTGTCTCCTTTTATCAAACGTTCAAACACGAATAAATATATATATATATATATATATATATATATATATATATATATTTTAGTTTAAAATACGTCATTTCGAGCGATATTTAGTCTGGTTCCTGCAGAGGGCTCTTATTTGGGATTTCGACTTGTTCACGAATTTGAGAGTGCCTAAGTCTTTGAGACGAATTCAAATATAAATATTTTGTTAGTAATAGGAACTTGGAGAAAAATTGAAAAACAAAAGCAAATACATAGTATTTACGGAAATGATATCTTTTATTTAAAAAAAGAATACAAAAAAAAGAACATTTTAATTTAGGTACCTCCACGAAATCGCTAAAAAACGAGCATAGCTTGATGAAAAAGACGCCAACCTTGCCGAAAACAAAATTTTATTGTCTAAATGCTTATGTTATTATTTAGAGGAAAGACCAAAGTTTTTTTTTAATTATTTTTAAAAAATTTTCTTTCTTTTTAGAAAATTCTAAATTTTGATTAAAAAAACCTTGTTTCTATTTGTATCAGCGGAACTAGTAAATAACATAGACAATTTTTAGCACGTTTTTTTGGTATGACACACATTAATTTGAAAAATCGTGCAAAAATAGAAATAATTATCGGATGTTAATGAAACTTTCAGGAACTATTCACAGATGATCGAAATTATTATAAATATGTTTTTTTTTATGAAAGTCATGGTAGAAATATTTATTACCCTCCCCATAACTAATTTTATGAAAACGCTAGAAATTCGATCGCATCGGTTTTAGTGATTACAATAATTAAAAGCACAGGGCTTTGAGGAATGCAAATCATGTTTTTTTTTTTGTTTTTAATTGGATACCCAGTACCTGAAAATCAGCTCTGAATTGTAACATACAAAACTCAATAAAACAAAGATATTATTTAATTTCAAATGCTTTTATTTGCTTTTAGTTGTTTTTATGAATATGGACAATATTTTCTGAAAGCAAAAAAATTTTTTCGATGAAAAATGAATTTTTAATACAATTATTTGTTATTTCATTAATTATAATAGATTTTACATTTAAGTTGTTAAAATATTATAAAATTAGTTAAAAGCCGCATCGGGCTTTCATAAGTGTCCTTATGAGATAGATCTTTTTTTAGCGCGTTGTAAATTGTATCATTTTGACTAATCAGAAGATCCCCAGTAATTAAGAAATGTAATTTTGTGCTTATAATCGAGCTGTAATTATAAAATACGGAAGACCAACCAGAATATAATTAAGTTGCGTTATTTGAGTTAAGCATTGTTCTCCGCTGTTAAGGCCTTTACTTTTTGCGAAACACGTGTGGAGAAGTTAATTTGATTTTTCAATTTCAACTGAGAAGGGTACCTACAAGTATCAGTATCATCTTATGAAATTTATATGATCTTATTTTTTATATTAATCTCAGTTACGACATTTTTCCATAAATGAAATATCAAAATTAATAATAAAATGAATGCAAATACAAATAACAGTAGAATGTAATAAATGTACATAAAATTATAGTATTTTATGTACAATTCTGATAAAATTTCATAAGAAAGGTACCTATAAATTAATTAGATACCTTTCTTAAAAATATGAAATTTAATGTCACTCTTAACAGTTTTATTTTAATTTCTTTAGAATATATTTTCCATAAAGCATCATAAACGTAAAGGTGAAAGCTAAGTACAAAAAAAAAAAAAAAAAAAAATACCGCTGAAAGTTTTCGTTAAAAATAACGGGGTAAATAATTTGTTCACGTAAATGTAAATTATTTCACTTTTCTCCTTCCGTAGAACAAATTAGCCTCATGGAATTCGTAAATATATCATTCATCACATGTCAAGAGACGCGAAAGTTTATGACCTGCTTTGTTTTATTTTCAAATTACATCTTTTTTGGCACAAAAGCTAAGTTAAGTTTGGTTCAAAATATTTTAAATAAACATTATAATTTCTGATTTTCTTAAAATAAGTTTTGAAAAAATGATAATTGATATTTAAAAAATTTCAAAGTCAGATTTCCAGTTTTTTTTTTTTTTGGAAAAAAAAAATGGTCAATTTTGCTGACTCAAAAAAAAAAAAGATTTTTAACGAAAATTTCGGACGTGCTAGGAACGATTAACAAATGGAAAAAAATACCCCCAAAATACTTTGACCTTTCCTCTTAATGAATAACAAACATTTAGACGATAAAATTTTGTTTTCGTCAAGTTTGGCGTCTTTTTCATCATGCTATGCTCTTTTTTTAGCGATCTCGTGGAGGTACCTATTTTAATTTGATTTGTAAAGAAAGGCAGGCTGGCCCAAAACATTTTACCTGAACTCTATTTAGTAGGATATGTTGACTATAGAATAAATGAAGTGTAACGTAAAGAGTCAGACGACAGAAAACTAAGTCCTGATCACATCTAAAGCAACATACAACTGTATATAAAATGGAAAAAGTGAAATTATCTGCGTGTGGGAAGCAGAGTTCGGCACATATTGTAATCTTTCTACCGGAAGGAGTGGGATATGTAGGTCTACACTCTTGTTACTTAAGGCCTGCCTTCTCTCCCATCTCCTCTTTTTTTGCGTGAAAGGGAGCCGCGGGCTATCTTCTCGTATTATTAATTGATCCCTTACTGTAGCGAACCGCCTTCTGATCTAACCTTTGAGTCGAAAGGGAATTTTCAACTATATTATATATATATATATATATATATATATATATATATATATATATGTGTGTGTGTGTGTCATCCAGACAGACAGACTGTTTCACAGCTCTTCAGTGTGGCTAGACATCCGGCTGCCTCGAGCTGATTTGGTGTCAGTCGGAGATTCTACCACTAAGCCGTCGGCGCACGGCAGGGATGAAGGTGAATTTTAGCGTATTTATTTTTTAGATAAACACACACAGTGACCGACAATGACTCAATTCGCTTTTGCCGAAGAGTCTCGCTATATCAGCTATAGTATTCACTGTTTACAAACCCACACCTCTTCCCCAGAGAGCTCAACTGAAATTAATTTTCAAAAGAGCAAATAATTATTTATTTATTTTTATATAAATAATATTTATGCTCTACTTTTGTATCGAGCACTATTTTTAAAAATAATAAAAATACTAAAGAACTTTGGATTACCTAACGAGTTCTTTCCTATTTTTCTATATTTTTAACACACACACACACATATATATATATATATATATATATATATATATATATATATATATATATATATGTGTGTGTGTGTGTGTATGGTGGAAAATTAACGGTTCAGGTGGGAGGGGGAAAGACACTTTACCTGGGTTGTTATTCTGGACATTAAAATTTTTATCTGCTTTTTACCAATTCTTTTATAGTTACAAGGTGAGTTATCACGTGATCACTGAAGTGGTTATATAAAGGAAATGTTTTTACCTTTTTTTTTTTAAATTTTGATATACAACGCAAGCTATCTGACCGAGAAGCTTCATCGAGGAAATGGATATTTTTTCGCAACTTTAGGAATAAAATAAATGAAGTGCAGCGTAAACTTTGCTCATTTCCCTGGCCTGCACCGTCATGAAGTTTTTTATGACTTGGGTTGAAATTTACTAGACAATATATATATATATTTTTTTTTTTTTTTTTTTACAAACTTAGTCCGAATCAGTAAGGTTTTGCTTTTTCCTATAAACCATAAAAATTTTAGAGCACATTAATCTACTCTTTTACAAAAAACACGACTATAAGACAATACGAAAATTATCTGGAGTAAGAACATTACGGAAATATATTATCAAAATCATACAAAGGAAATGCATAAAAAACATGAGTTATATGTAATAAGAAAATCGTAAAGTATTAAATTAAATAAATAAAATAAATTAGAAAAAATTAATAAGAAATACGTAGTAAGTAATAGAATTGATTAAACAAAATAAAAATAAATAAAATGACAATAATAGGTAAATTATGTAAACAAAAATGCACAAAAAGTAATGAGAAAAGGAAAACCGTTTATATTCTATACTCAGTTATGAGCTATGCGTGATAAACACTTAGGCGATCATGTATCTTTCGATACATGACTGACGAGGCAATTTTTTCCCGCAGTAGATTGCCATTTCTTTCTGCAGCAGACCTGATGCCATCCAAGTATATAGAACCCGGTCTGTTCTGCTATTTACCCATAGCTGGGGCAGAAGAGGATCCATACCCTTTTCCCAAGGGTATTAGCACGTAAGTGAATACAATGGATTCGACTGGAATTCAAACTCGACTGATTCCGCTGTACGGGCCGCTATCCATTACTCCACCGTTTTATGACCAGTTTTATTTTTTACGCCAAACTAGGGGGTCGCACTATAAACCGTTTAAATTTTTATTTTGACGAGGTTAAAAATAACATGCATCTTTGGTAACCTGTTTCACTATACACAGGTAAATATTTTCTGGGAGAGGTGGGGTAAAATTCATGTCATTAAAAAAAGAAAAAAAATCGGGTTTGCACTATTCATGAAGTCTGGTTATACATCAGTGTATATGGTAAGAAAATTACCTTTACGTATTATTTCAAAGTTGAATACTTTGTAAGAAACAGCATCAAATTCTGCGATCAAATCTGCTGAAAATGCCCTATTTAAATAGCACCATTAATTTGTTTTAAAAGAACACGTTGCCCGTATGTTAGCGATCATTGCACGCTCTTGAGCGATTTTGTTTTGAAATGCTTTTGTACAGAAAGACTACCGACAATAGCTGATTGCTTTTGTCCCCGTAATTCAAACGACGTAGCCTAAGAATGAAACACTCCCGATAGCTCGGCATGGCCCTCGAGACGCGATTTGAATACAATTGGGGCCACTTAGCCGCAGAGTGCGTGGACGTAAAGGCCACACAAAAGTTAACTAACGAACCGTACTTCGCATTGATTTTATCAAGACTGTTAAAGGGAGTTTTATTCTTGACGAGGTGACAATAGGACAAATGCAAGAGGAAGTCCGGGCTTGCTTTCTCTACGTGAAAACCTTTATCGGCTGGTGTGTATAAAAATCGACCGCCGATGTTGCCTGGAGGAGGAGTGTTTTAAATCAACCTGGAAACGTAACAAACATGATTATTTCCGTTAACCCACACAATCACGTAACTGTAAGCATTCTTTTCTCTGTTCCCTTTCGTTATGCGGACATTGCCTATCTCATAGTACAACAATAAAGGAAATAAGAGAAAAATAAAATGTTTTAAAGCAACGTTAAAATACACATTGAAGCTTGCGTCTTACACCTGTTAATTATAAGTCAATTCATCTGAACAGAAAACACAGAGAGGATTTAATTAACCTATTCTTTAACATGTTTTGTAGATTTCTCTAAAACCTTCGATTCTGCACATAGGGAAAAAAATGATGATCCTGCAGGCATATGGCATCCCCACCGAGACAGTGGTCATAATGATGACCTGCAAAAATACTAAATCTTTGGTTAGACTATCG
This sequence comes from Acanthosepion pharaonis, assembly GCA_903632075.3. Lineage (NCBI taxonomy): Eukaryota > Metazoa > Mollusca > Cephalopoda > Sepiida > Sepiidae > Acanthosepion > Acanthosepion pharaonis. The sequence continues at coordinate 531,807 of CAHIKZ030001574.1, read as the reverse complement.
AGAAAATCTCAACCCAAGAAAAAATCCGTGATGGTGCAGACCAGGGAAATGAGTGAAGGTACTTACCTTAAGTTGTGAAAAGAAAAAATATTTCCGCGCCGTAACTTGCGAAGTATAACAAAAGATTAAAAAAAAAAAAAAAAAGTCCTTCATAACCACTTCAGTGATCACGTGATAAGACACGAACTTGTAACTATAAAAATTGGTTAAAAAAAAAACAAAAACAAAAACAAAACATTTTTTCGACCAGAACATACTTACCTGGCACAGGGCTGTTCCCTGGGCTGGTAGTATTACGGCTAGGACTATCTTTGACCGGCTCCGGCCTGGACCAGCTAGGACAAGCCAAGACCAGCTATGACTAGCTTAGGCCAGTTTGACCAGTTAAGACCAGCTTGGACCAGCGGCCTGAGTGAAAACATTCGGGTCCCCACGTTAAAAACTGACCTTGTGTCACAACCTGACTCAGAACGGGGGTCAAGTAAATTTCTACTTACCTGGCACAGGGCTGGTCCCTGGGCTGGTGGTATCACGCCTAGGACTATCTTGGACCGGCTCCGGCCTGGACCAGCTATGACTAGCTTAGACCAGCTTGGACAAGCTATGACCAGCTATGACTAGCTTGGACAAGCTAAGACCAGCTTGGACAAGCTATGACTAGCTAAGACCAGCTTGGACAAGCTATGACTAGCTAAGACCAGCTTGGACAAGCTATGACTAGCTAAGACCAGCTTGGACAAGCTAAGACCAGCTTGGACAAGCTATGACTAGCTAAGACCAGCTTGTACCAGCGGCCCGAGTGAAAACACTCGTGTACCCACGTTAAAAACCGACCTTGTGTCACAACCTGACTCAGTGTGGGGTGGGATCAACTAAATATCTATTTCTTTGACCAGAATAACAATCCAGGTAATACCTTATTCCTCTCACCTGAACCGTCAATTTTTCCCCAAGACAGGAGACTGGTTTGTTCGACATCAAGTTGGGGGCCCTTCAGGGTGACATGATTGCCACCGTTTCTCTTTATTATCACCTTTAGCTACCTGCTTCATTATCAAATCGATATCCTGCAAAAATGTTGACACATTGACTATATAGATGACCTAGCTTTCACTGCAGACACAATCACTAATGTCAATTCATTGAATACAACCAAGCGTTCATCCACTGGGCTATGTCCTCAAGTCACTTAACCGAAAGAGTTGTGAGTTCAATACCTGGCTACTGCACAGATGAACAAAAAACATGGAGAGTTGAGTGTTAAGGGGAGATGAGTGAGACTTCAGGAAGAGGCATAGCACGTGGAACTAGAACAATCTACCCCAGCGGACGAAATAAAAGATTCAGTTCAAATTTCCAATCAACTGAAGGCCGGAGAGTAGAACGGCTGAAGCTTCGTGAATATGGCAATAAAGAAGAGAGCAACTGTCCAAACAATGTAAATGATGTAAATGTTTCCGTCATTCTATGAAAACGTTATGGTTAGACAAACTTTGAGGTCAAATATTTCAAAACTACATAAAGTGCAGCCATTACACTTTCGCACCGCCTCCGCCATGTTTTTCTGATTACTTTTTCCTGTTCCTTATTTTCTGTGCATCGTGTTCAGAACATCAAAGACAAATTTGGAAACTTTTATCTTGTTTTTCTTTATCAATGTAAAGGTAAGATCATAATTCACCAAAAAGTATAAAAAATAAATATTTTTTACAACGGATAATGTTCCGTGGCAATTTGCTGCCAGAAGGGGAAAAAAGGCGAATCACGAAACTTTTGAGCCCACAAAAAGTCCAACAGGTATTCAGAAATAATCCCCCTGTTGTGTCAGGGTGAAAGTGCATCATCTTACATGATCAATAATCTAAATGAGGCCAGTACACTGAAACCCTCGGTCACGATGACTTGTAGCTTTGTGCTTGCTGAACCATCGACAAAAAATTCCGTCTATCCAATTTCCTCAAGTCTTCGCTCGATACGTGGTATCGTTTTCAGGTAGTTTCCAATGTAGCGCACGCTGATACCATCAATAGCACCTTCCTGGCGTATTGAGCATGGGGATATTCGGTCCCGGGTCTCAGAGGGAGCGAGCTTTCTAACCGCTCGGCAACTAATCTAACACGGTGGGACAATGTAATTCTTGAAATAGCCGCTGAAAGCAAGGTTGGCGCTATTACACTTTCGCACCCACATCCGCCATGTTTTTTTTCCAGCGACTATTTTATTTTTCTGATTACCTTTTCTTGTTCCTTATTTCCTGTGCCTCATATTCATAACATCAAACACGCATTTTTTTTAAACATTATCCTGTTTTTCCTTATCACTCTGATGGTGGTCAAGAAAATACTAAACGCACACATTATGGCAAAACTGTTATACGCACGATAATATTTATGCAGTTTGCATATACAGGGTAACCCGGATATAAGAGAGTTGTCGGGACCGGAGAAGAAGTCTGTTATATCCGGGTTTCTTTTATATCCGGGTTTGGTCTATTTTGTTTAGGTAAGTATGAGCTCTAATTTGGGACCAGAGAAAATCTCTCTTATATCCGAGTTTCTCTTATATCCGGGTTACACTGTATGTGATTGTATCAACGGCAACAATGGGAAGACAATAGTTAAATTCGGCTGAACATAATATACTGTGCCGTTGTTTAAAAACCCCAGTACGTTTTACCTCTTCCCTACAACGACTGTTGGAAGCATTGCACTCCATACTGACTGCCAGGTGCGGATGCGGAAGTATAACAGCGCCCAGAAAACTTAGATATAAACTTATTTTTACATTTTGTGTGCTGAAAAGCCGAGTATAGAGCCTAAGGTTGAGGCAAGGCGTACCACGCGATATTCTAGCAAAGACACGGTGGAATAATGGATAGCGGCTCAAATTGAGGAATCAGAGCCGCGTTCGAATTCCGCTTGAATCCATTACATTCACTTACGTGCTAATACCCTTGGAAAAGCGATAAATCCTTTTTTCCCCAGCTATGGGTAAAATAGCAAGACTGACTGGGTTCTACAGCCTTGGATGGCAACTGGTCTACCGCAGAAAGAAATAACCTACTGCGGGAAAAAAATCTGCCTCGTCGGTCATGTATCGAAAGATACATGATCGCCTAAGCGTGTATCACGCATGGCACATAATTGATTGAGTCATCATTATCTCAGGTCTACACTGTATTGCTACTTTTTTTTTTAAAACGACAAAAACATGGAAGATGTCGTCCATACCATAGTCAACATCATTGTAATTATGAATCCAGCAATGGCGACGCATTTTTGCTTAAAGTTGTCATTAGGTTTTATTTGGCACGGCAGAGATACTAGATATTTCTGGCTGCATACCAAGGATATACTTGGAAAAGATCGTTCTTGCCTTCTCTTTGGGCAGAAGACAATATTTTTCTTTTGGTGTTGACCATTAATAGTTTTCCTTGTTGTCTTTCAGTTATTCTAAAATCCAATGCTTTTACAATGCAAACTAAGAAAAGTTATTTGGCACCAAATTTTGATTCGCCTTTTGGCTACTTTACATAGCATCGAATAGACCGATCTAGAACAATTTAGGCAGTGGACTAATTATGGTTTGAAAACATATCAAGAGTCCGGAGGCATATCGCATTTTCTAGAGTGCAAACCGGCCAGGATGAATTAGAAAAAAAAATACTAAGTCAAGGAAATCGATTCTAGCGCGTGGCCTATGATGGACACTAAAGTTTCTTGTATGACTTGCGTAGGTGAATTAATCTCAAAGACCATTTGTATTCATTTCCGAGCTACTTCAGTCTTCACAATTTTTACACTCGTCTCGAATTTTTAGAGTAATAGGTTAAGCCGTAGAAAACGAAACATTAATTTTTACTACTGCAGCCATCTCCATTGCTTACCTTTGCACTCGTCTGAAATTTTAGTGCAAAGGGTCGATCGGTAGAAAAAGGAATCAATGATTCAATCAACCTGCCTAATAAATGGCGGTTCGCATCAATCCTATAGTGTGTAAGTGTGACAGATTTTCTGTTTACGAGGGATAATATTGAAAATGATACTGAAATTCATCATTTTTTTAATGGTTAGAATAAAAAATTATTCATAAAATCAGTCATATGATAGATATTTTCATAGACAAATGTAAAAATATTAACTTTGCGATAATTTTTATGACAATTTTAGTGTTTTGAATTTTAAAGCATTTCTAATATACCGCAAAAACGTGTTGCCTTGTTTTAAATTCCTGCGATGTATTTAAAATAAAACTTGTAAAATCTTAAATTTAATTTACTGGATTTTATGGCATTAACATCGCTGAAATTTTCAATTAAAAATTTATTAATTTCGTATGGTGAAGATTTACATTTTTATTTTGTCGGCGCAATTAACATTCATCATATTTTTCTTATAAATATGTTATAAATATTGCACAAGTCATTCATGAAATTAATTTTATTAGTAATACGTTCATTGCTATGAAAAATTATTTTACAGAAAAAGTTTAAATTAAAATTGTGATAGAATTATCGATGACGTTGTCTCTTTCTCATCTAAGAAGAATTGGGAGAATAAAGATGTGTCGAAAATTCCATTCGACTCTAGGGTAGCTAGTAGCCGGTCCGGTACAGTAAGTGTTGCGAAACACTGCCTATCTCGAAACCCAAATCCAAACAGGGATCGGTTAACTACGTGAGAAGAGAGCTCGCGTAAACACTCTTTTCATAAAGGAGGAGAGGCAGGCCTTAATTAACGTGGTGGCAAATCTGCCCATCCCACCCCTTCCAGTAAACGATTACAAAAAAACAGAACTCGGAGCGACCTCGCTATGGAAAACCAGCATGACAAACACTTCGTTTCCTACGTATGACCACCCCCATACAGATCCAGGTAATTTCACTTATTGTTCCACAGATGAGGACAATAGTCTGAACATTACATGTGTGTGTGTGTGTATTAAATCGTATCTATAAATATATTTAAAACAATATAAATAGTACATATCACGAACAGAGTTTAGGTTCGTCAGAAATATTCATCGGCAATTTTTATTCTTTGTGTCATATGGAGTGAGATTCAAGCAGCTAATAAGCAAAAGAATACATTTTTAAGTAGGTACCTCCACGAGATCGCTAAAAAAAGAGCATAGCATGATGAAAAAGACGCCAAACTTGACGAAAACAAAATTTTATCGTCTAAATGTTTGTTATTATTAAGAGGAAAGGTCAAAGTATTTTTTGGGTATTTTTTTCCATTTTTTAATCGTTCCTAGCACGTCCGAAATTTTCGTTAAAAATCTAGTTTTTTTGAGTCAGCAAAATTGACCATTTTTTTCCATTTTAAAAAAAAACTGGAAATCTGACTTTGAAATTTTTTTAAATATCAATTATCATTTTTTCAAAACTTATTTTAAGAAAATCAGAAATTATAATGTTTATTTAAAATATTTTGAACCAAACTTAACTTAGTTTTTGTGCCAAAAAGATGTAATTTGAAAATAAAACAAAGCAGGTCATAAACTTTCGCGTCTCTTGACATGTGATGAATGATATATTTACGAATTCCATGAGGCTAATTTGTTCTACGGAAGGAGAAAAGTGAAATAATTTACATTTACGTGAACAAATTATTTACCCCGTTATTTTTAACAAAACTTTCAGCGGTCTAATTTTTTTTTTTTTTACTTAGCTTTCACCTTTACGTTTATGATGCTTTATGGGAAATATATTGTAAAGAAATTAAAATAAAACTGTTAAGAGTGACATTAAATTTCATATTTCTTAAGAAAGGTATCTAATTAATTTATAGGTACCTTTCTTATGAAATTTTATCAGAATTGTACATAAAATACTATAATTTTATGTACATTTATTACATTCTACTGTTATTTGTATTTGCATTCATTTTATTATTAATTTTGATATTTCATTTATGGAAAAATGTCGTAACTGAGATTAATATAAAAAATAAGATCATATAAATTTCATAAGATGATACTGATACTTGTAGGTACCCTTCTCAGTTGAAATTGAAAAATCAAATTAACTTCTCCACACGTGTTTCGCAAAAGTAAAGGCCTTAACAGCGGAGAACAATGCTTAACTCAAATAACGCAACTTAATTATATTCTGGTTGGTCTTCCGTATTTTATAATTACAGCTCGATTATAAGCACAAAATTACATTTCTTAATTACTGGGGATCTTCTGATTAGTCAAAATGATACAATTTACAACGCGCTAAAAAAAGATCTATCTCATAAGGACACTTATGAAAGCCTGTGCGGCTTTTTAACTAATTTTATAATATTTTAACAAATTAAATGTAAAATCTATTATAATTAATGAAATAACAAATAATTGTATTAAAATTCATTTTCATCGAAAAAATTTTTTTGCTTTCAGAAAATATTGTCCATATTCATAAAAACAACTAAAAGCAAATAAAAGCATTTGAAATTAAATAATATATTTGTTTTATTGAGTTTTGTATGTTACAATTCAGAGCTGATTTTCAGGTACTGGGTATCCAATTAAAAAAAAAAAAAAAACATGATTTGCATTCCTCAAAGCCCTGTGCTTTTAATTATTGTAATCACTAAAACCGATGCGATCGAATTTCTAGCGTTTTCATAAAATTAGTTATGGGGGGTAATAAATATTTTTAAAAATATTTCTACCATGACTTTCATAAAAAAATCATATTTATAATAATTTCGATCATCTGTGAATAGTTCCTGAAAGTTTCATTAACATCCGATAATTATTTCTATTTTTGCACGATTTTTCAAATTAATGTGTGTCATACCAAAAAAAACGTGCTAAAAATTGTCTATGTTATTTACTAGTTCCGCTGATACAAATAGAAACAAGGTTTTTTAATCAAAATTTAGAATTTTCTAAAAAGAAGGAAAATTTTTTAAAAAATAATTAAAAAACTTTGGTCTTTCCTCTTAATAATAACATAAGCATTTAGACAATAAAATTTTGTTTTCGGCAAGGTTGGCGTCTTTTTCATCAAGCTATGCTCTCTTTTTAGCGATTTCGTGGAGGTACCTATTTTTAAGCCTTTTTCCCAGGCAATCTAACTAGGTGCGAACACGATATTAATTTCTGTTAAAAATTACAGAAAATGTGGCACAAAGCCTAAAAAGGTGGGTGGGGGAAAAGACGGTCATCATCTGTCTTAATTTTAAAACTTAGCTAGCCAAAACCACTGACCCAAACAAACTAGGATATTCTTTGCACCAAAATACATTCTTACTTACCATACATGATACAGTCAGCATAATACCTCAGGGTCTCTATGAAGTCTTATTTCCGGTTAATTTACATTATAACACCCGCGATCAGTTCGCAATAAAAAAAAACCAGTATGGGTGTATGTGTGTGTATATATATATATATATATATATATAATTTTAAATATATATATATATATTTTTTAAAAATATTTTATTTACCCACTGACAAATTGTACATATGGGAAATAGGGTTCATTTGCAGTGTAACACACGCGCTCACTTGGCATTAGAAATTTCCAGAATACTTAAATTTATATGTAAATTTACATGTTCCATTTGAATCTACCTCGATAAATTTGATAAAACTTACCGTTCTAGAGTTATCGAAGGTAACATATCGGATTTATTCGCGTCGCGGATACCCATTACTGGCGTTCTTTGCCAGAATAGTTATCACTATAGGGATCATTGCGCAAACTGAGCGTGTCTACCTAAATAGTTCTGGTGCGCAGTAATTGAAACAAATTTAAACAAGAAAGATCAGTTCCACGCGTAGTCTTCTGCATTTAGCTTTCCGCAGTTAATGTCTGCCGCCAACGACGCGAATGAATCCGAAATTTCACTGCCGATAACTCCAGAACGGTGGATTTTATCAAATTTATCAAGCCAAATTCGAATGGAGCATGTACAATTACACATAAATTTAAGTGTTCCGGAAATTTCTAATGCCAACTGATCGCGAGTGTTACACTGCAGATGAACCCTATTTCCCATATGTACAATTTGTCAGTGGGTAGGTGGGTATAAAATATCCTTTAAAATTATACCCTTATATATATATATATATATATATATATATACCCACACTGTGTGTGTGCAAATAATCTTTACAGTGATTTGCACTTAATTATGTGTTAAAAACTAGTCTATAATTCAGATTTTGTAAGTGAGTTACTATTTGTAAAAGTTGACTTATTTTAGAAAAATAGGAATAATTAAAATCCGCTAATTATTTTAGTAATATTACAAGTCTCATGTTGAAGATAAATTCCAAGCTTATTTGTATGAAAAAAGTAAAATCAGAAAATAATTAAATAAAAAAAAAAAAAAACCCTGCTTATCGTTTGTTCATATTGTTTCATTTGACGATTTGATATCATTGGATTTTTCCAGACATTTTTTGCTCATTTGGCGGGTAAGTCGTTTAGTCTTTTTCGTAATTAGTCTTCATATTATTTTCTTTTAATTATTTGTTTTAGTTCTTCCATTGCATATACTTTTGTTAGAGTGATCTTAGTGATTTGCGCTCAGTCATGCTGAAATAGTTTTATAATTTTAATGCTTATTTTGCTATTTTATTTTATTAATTGGAATTATTGATATGGAAAATTATGGTTAACAACTTCGTCCATGATATCCAATGCTAGTGTTTTGTAAATTTGCGTGATACTCATTTTGACGGATGGACATTTCTGGATTGGTTGGAATATTTCGTTTTTCATTTTTTCTCAGTTTTTTTTTTTATTCCTTTTTTTTTTTTTCAACCAGCTTGTTTTTCTACCAATTTAAATCGTGGAATGGGGCCCATATTGTGATTTTAATTACATGTCAGATGGAGATTTTTCATAGCGTAAATATAAATCCTGTTATTTTATGCACCTCCCCATATTACAAAAATCATTTTAAATATGCGTTATTAGTGAGAAACTCACTGAAAACATGCATCATTTTGGTGATAACTGTATTAAAGTGATTGTGCAAATCTGAAATTAGTATAAAAAAGCATTAAAGTTTTATTGGATTAGATTTAGCCACTCGGTAAATTAAATTTATGATAATGATCAACGTCTCATTCTCGACCTTGTACCACATTTTTATATCTTGTTGTGTTTTGATTTTATTAAAAACCTTTTCAGCCCAAGAAAGACGGGACTGTCACTACCATGCAAGGGGTTACAGAGAGTGGGAACAGGAGTAAAGAGGCGTGAGGGAAGAAAGGACGAAGAAAGGGCGGAGAATAGATCAAGGCATCTGGAGATGTCGATTGACATTACATTTGAATAGTTGGAGATTATAGCCATTAGAGAAGCAAGTAAAAGGAAGGAAGTTTCACAGAAAAGAAGTGCGAGAGAAGAAGCTATCGGAATGGAAGAGACTGCTACATTTAACTGTTTCGACAGTGAAAGGGTGAGACTGAGATGCCGACCGAGTTGGAACGTTTAAATTCAGGCAGTTTGGAAACGAGTGAAAATAGCTCGTCGGCGCAGTTACCGTGAAAGTATTTTTAGAAAGTACAGAGGAAGGCGATGGCACGTCTGTGAGAGAGCGACTGTAGACGAGATGACAGATCAGGGCCATCCATATGGCATATCCGTCTCTGGATATGAAGTGTTGTTTACCTGATGTATTTTAGACAATCAGTGAATTAGTGCGTTTTATGGATAAATAATAAAGGCATTGGGTAAAAAAAAAAAAAAAAACTGTTACATGCCCCCTCCCCAGTTAGTGGGCGTCGATTTTTTTTTTTATTATAACCAGGGCAACAAAGTTGAAGTACTAAGCAGATTGTGAGACGAAGCAGAAACAAGGGAATTTGTAATCAGTAAATAGAATTCCATGAAATGTGTGGAGTCTTCACCAAGAGTTAACCATGGCGTCTTAACAATATTAATCGTACCGAAAACATTGAATTTTTAGAAAAAACTATTTCAAGAATTTGTTTATCTACTCTTTTATAGGGGGTTTGAAACACAGCTAGTTTTTACGAACCTTAGCGAATCAAGCCAAAGTCATCCCACTTGGACTATTTTATTTAAATTGATTGTACAAGACAAAGCTGGAACTAGTAAGGGCGCTACAACACTTTTTGCAACCCCGTTGCTTAGGGATAGGCTTTTACAAACATTGGTTTTGTTTCTCGAGATTTATATTTTAATTTATATCTGAATATTATAATTAACAATAACAAACGAAAATGTTTCCAGACTGTCTTACCTGAATGACAGGAATCAACGAGGGTGGGGGTGCGAAAGTGTAATAGCACCCTAATAAGTACATTGCTCTTTCTTTTTCGCTTCATTTAAGCATTGGTAAAATAATAATAAATTTATTTACCTTTTTGTGTTATTTTCTTCGAGTATTCATTTTGACTATTTAAATATCTGTAAATAATATATTGTAGAGTAGTACGTCGGACGTATTATAAAGAATGCCCCACCCCTAGTCAACAATATTGGATTAACACATGCACGTGTGAGGCTCGAGCAGTTGGCAAATGACGCCAATAAATGCAAACCAATGTTAGTCAGGGAGTATGCCAGGCTCACGACAGGCTTATCGATAGCTCAGCCTTTGGTCAGAGCGGAACCAAGACGAGACTATGCCTTCGGGCAGACTCTCGTCTGGAGAGCGAGACAAACAAACATGACACCGTGTATGCGGGGTCTACGGGGAATTTTTGTTCGCGCCTACAGGCGCGGGATCGCCCCACTTACAAATCGGCCTTGTGGGGAGAATATGATAAATACCAGGATCTCTTGACTGGAAAAAACACTTTTACACCCGTCACTCTTCATATATAAGTTGGGTCATTAACATTTTAGCTATTTGCGATTACTCTTACTAATAACGTACAAAAATAATTCCAAAACGATTAACATAACGTTTGTTTTGTTTTGCAATTGACTGCTGTTAATCAGAGGAATATTGACGGGGAAAAATGTTAGATCCTTTACTCATGAAAATGACTAGGATTTGTGTAGGGTTTTGGAGGTACGCCATACTACTTGAAAAAGCGGTTTTGTCTTCGAAAAAATGAATGTAAATCAATAGAAATCCTGTTATTGTTTAATAATAATTACCAAGACGTTTACGTTGGAGACAAATATCTAATGTTTTTATTTGAAAAAAAATCTTGCTAATCGTTTGGGGCGCATGTCAAGTCGATCTTTCTGCTTGCCGATTTGATGAAGGTGGATTTTCGCGCTAATTTTTTTTTTTAATTTGGCAGTTAAATCGCTTTGTTTTTCATTTTATCTTCGTGTGAATTTCCTTAATTATTAATCTTTCTATTATATCAATTATGAAAGTGTAATGGATAGCGGCTCGGATTGAAGTATCTGAGTGCCGAGTTTGAATTCCAGTCGAATCCATTACATTCACTTACGTGCTAATACCCATAGGAAAAGTATGAATCCTCTTCTCCCCCAGCTATGGATAAATAGCATGACAGGCTTTGCATGGCAATTGGTCTACAACTGCGGGAAAAAAATCTGACTCGTCAATCATGTATCGAAACGTGTGGCGCATAACTTAATATCCTTGAGGTTGATTGATTTGTTTGAGATTAATTTTCATGTATAAAAAATTATCTATATGCACCTTGAACTTATATAGTGTGCGATGTGTAAATTGTCGCCATATATTTTAATTTCGCGCATGCGCGTTCTTTGTTCCTTTTGTTTACTGCACTGTAAAATAGGGTTAGTTCTTTGATACCGTCTATGATAAAAAGAGCACTATGACACAATTCACCACCCCTCCAGAAATTTGGAAATGGCATGCTGTACTGCTTGACATTCGCGCCAGAAGCTCCAATACGAACATTTCAGAAAAATTGGGGACAGTGCAGTGGAATGAGAAAGAGTTGGATGATATATCCAGTCAGCATCATGGAGTTTAGAGTGATCACAAGTGATGACGACATTATGCCTCCCTTCATCTTCCCACAGAGCTTCAAACTATACATAGAGGCCTACATCAAGTGCCTTGAGGAGGTCGTGCAGCCATGGGTCAAGGCTGCTGCTGGAAGAACCTATGTCTGGCAAAAGAACTCTGCATCATGCCACACAATACAGGAGAACCTAGCCATGGCTGTCAGATAATTTCTGTGACCAAATCACCCTTTACATCTGGCCACCTAACTTCCCAGACTGCAATCACTTTAATTATTGTGTGCGGGGGCGGAGTGGAGTGAGAGACCAGCACAACTCCTTGTAACACCACAGATAAAATGAAGGCAAGGATTATGGCAGCATTCTCAAACTTAAAGAGACCTTTCAGAAGAGTCGTAAAAGATTCCGAAGTCGTCTGGAGGCTGTGGTTGAGGTCAATCGCGATTTTATTGAATAAATTTACTTTTTTTTTAGTATTTAAAGATATTTTTTGTATAATTTTGGTAAATATAGCTGTTAAAATCATATGTGTTTTCATTTTTGCGTAATTTCGACAACAGTTTTTTTTTTTTTTTTTTTTTTTTTTTGAGTCGAGGTTCATTAGGTGTTCGATTTTTTTTTATACCCCATTTCCACGGGAACCAAATCGATACTGATTTGGTATCGGCTTGTGTTATACCCGTCAGCTACAACTTTACAAATTTTTAATCACACATTGCGATACCTCTTGAAAGTATTTAGACCAATCACGGTTAACTTCCTGATCTCCGGTAATCTACGCGCACTCACTCTCATATACCCTGTGTAACAGCAAAATTGTCCCAATAGGCGCATTTGAGCGAGAGACCAACAAACCTCCTTGTAACACCAAAAATGAACTGAAGGCAAGGATTACTGAAACATTCACCAACTTAAACAAGGAGACCGTCCAGAAGAGTTGGCTGGAAATGATGGAGTCGGGAGTAAATTCCACAAGGGAGAAGTGCGAAAAAAAACTGTTAGCATAGAACTTACGGTTATATCTAGCCAGCGCAACTGTAAATTGATGTGATCTCGACGCCAGTCTAGTACGGCGCTTAAATTCACAAAGTCTAGTGTAGAGAAAATGAAAGGCAGCAGTCTGTGGTTTCTGCTGAACTGACTACACTTCGCCGTTCTAAGTAATTGATATGTAAGCAGAATAGTGGACGCTTACGCAAATCTAGCAACAGTACCTGGCTAAATGAAATGCTGGAGGAACAAGGAGAAAAAAATATGGCTTACCTTAGAATCCGAAACGAACGCGTTTCGCATGCAGAGTGCCGGAGGTTAACAATAAAAGCACGGGCATCCTTGGGGGTGTTATTTATTAGTCACGGACGTGTAACGTATGCAAATTTCGGCCAGTTACAACTGATATAAAACGAGCAATCTCGCAGGTGGGGCGTCTTTTCTTTTTCTTTAGTTGGTCGTAGGGTTCGAGTGTGCGTATCGGCGAAGACTATAGGAATCTGTCTTCCTACTTTTAACACTGCCGTCCCAAGTAACTTGGGACGGCAGTGTCAAACTTAAAACCAACTCTTTTCCTTCATCTAGGTAGCATAGTCAAGAGCGATATTTATTTCTGTTATGTACAGAAAAAGTGGCACAAGGCCAAAACAGGGAATGGGGGTACTGTCGTCTTCTGTTTTAACGTTAAACTTTGCTACCCACAAACACTGAACCAAACATGCAACACTATACCATAGTCGAAAGCACATTCGAACAATTACCATGAAAGTATTTATAGAAAAGGCACAGGGAGGCTCTCTTACGGCGGTCGGAAAGTGACTGAAGTCAAGACATCAGATCATGACCAATAAAATTGACGAATATTTGGATTCTAGCAAGAAGCTATAGACAGTAAGAGCACCGGACTATATTTCGCAGCAACAAACGATTTCACAGTTTCCTGCAACTCTTCTGAATGGTCTTGTTGTTTAAGTTGGTGAAAGTTACCAAAATCCTTACCTTTCGTTCCGCCTCATTGTCACAAGGAATTTTGTTATTCTCTCGCTCAACTGCGCCTCACATATAATAATCAAGGGGTTGCAGTCTGTGGTGTTAGGTGGCCAGATGTAAGGGGTGATAAAGTCTAGGAAATTGTCTGACAGCCATGTCAGTGTTCTCATATTTGTATAGCATGGCCCCGAGTCCTGTTGCTAGACATAGGGTCATCCAGCAGACAACCCCTTGATACAGGACAGCACTACCTCCTCAAATCACCTGATGTAAGTCTCCGTGCTGAGTCTGAGGCCCTTACCAACAGATTCGGGCGTATGTTTGTTATCAGAACGATCGGAGAGCGTTTACAGAGCTGCCGTACATTAGTAATCAACATTAGACTCATCCAACTCTTTTTGAATCCTCTGCACCCTCCTCAGATTGACACCAAAACATTCTGAAATGTTCACATTGAAGTTTCCGGCGCAAATTCCAAGCAGTACAACATCCCGATTCCAAATTTCTGGCGGTGTGAATTTGCGTCATGGTGCCCTCTTTCTCACACTGTGCCCAACGCGCATGCGCGAAATCAAAAATATACAATGGCGACAATTTATTAATCGCATCATGTAGCTATTTTATTTGTACTTCGAAATAAATTTGATCTGGAAGTGAGAAACATATTCATATACAGGCAAGATAAACTGCAACTTACGCACAGAACTTGCCAATTGAATTTTATAAAACCGTTTTTATTGAATTTGGACATAAAATGCATATATACATATGCATACATACACGGTAATTGCCGCATCTTACTCAGATGAAAGCCGTAAGCTTGGATGTACGGTTGTGTAATGGATAACTCTTCATGATTAGAAATCTGAGAGTAGTTCGAATTCCAGTCGGGTTCTTTATATTTCCTTATGTTAAAGTTATCCATCCAACTTTCCCATTCCCAGCCATGGGTTAAATAGTCTGACTTTTATCAGAAAATTATCTCCAAAAAATAATTACAATCCAAAATGTTTGAGCTTTAAATAACCTTAAAAAGGTGGATAATCCTTAAAGCTAAAACACACACACACACACACACACGAATCAATATTACTCGGATAAGAGCCACCGCCTAGTCTCTCACATTACTAATAATGGCTTCCGTTTCTTGTTGCAAGTAGGCCCATTTTTAGACACTTTCCGGCATTTTCCAACGGTGTTGCTTATATTCGACTGAGAAACTAAGAAGCATTAAATTTAAAAATAAAACAACTAAACATCAATAAAATACTCATAAAATTAAATTTACCTATAAACATTAAATATATTTCAATATTATAAAAAAACAAAAAACGAAAGTCACGTAAACACGCGAAATATGAAATTGAAAAACTCGACATAAAAAAAGATGTTGCGATAACCTAATTTACTTAAACATGTAAATACGTACCGATAAACCAGAAAATGATTAACAATATTTTTAAAGGACGTTTTGTTAGTCTTTAGCGAAACTTCTATAAATGAAAAATTGCTACGCAAATATATATATATATATATATATATATATATATATATATATATATATATATATATATATATATGTGTGTGTGTGTGTCTGCATATGAGATCGATGGAAATATTTACAGTATTTTTGCCAAAATCTTTTATTCATTTAATTTCATAGATTTATTTAACCATCAAAATAACTTTACTTTCTCTGGACATTAAATCACATTCCAGCATAATTTTACATTCGTTAACTCAAAACGAATCCGATTTAGCTTCAAAGTTTTTGAGGAATTTTTCAGCATACTAAATTAGTTTCAATCACTGAGTTGTCCAATAATATTGCACGCAAAGAAGGAAATAAGACTGAAGATAAGTTTTGAAAAATCATCAGACAGAGGAAATAATCTTAGCGCCCATTGAGACGTTTCGCCATTCATCAACATCACAATAAGAATTCTTTTTCTAAGTAATATTTTCTTATGCTCAATTTGCATCTTTTTTTTAAAATCATGTCGCTCTATACAAGGCAATAATGCCACTAAGACACAAAGGTTTAGTGAGAGTGAAAGAAAACAAGAAGACTTTAATGAGGGGAAAGGGGGATTCAGGGTGACATAGAATAGTGATCAATGAAACATTTAAGTTTTTGAAGATCGTATATGGCACGGAAATATGAAATCGGAATAAGTGGCTAAAGGTCATTGCTGATAATAATGAATATATAGGTGTATAAAATTAAATTATATATATGTAAGAATAAATTTGATAAACAAAAAAAACAGTAAATTATTTATGACTCGACCTAATATTTACGACTTGAGGTATTTTTAATATTTTGGAAACGATCGTTATGTAATCTCTTCAAATATTTCCTTCGCAGAATTTGTAAATAAAACGAAAATTCTGTGAGGTTTACACTGAAAGAATCATGAACTATCAAAATATTTATTAAATCTTTCTATTAAATATTAAAATATATATATATATATATATATATATATATATATATATATATATATATATATATATATATATATATAATAGGTGATGTATGACTGTCTGTGTGATATCTTTTCCCTCGAGATCCATCCAACTGATTTTAAGCGAACTTGACAAATCCATTGTACAATGTGAGAGCTAGGTTCTTAGCGTTAAAAATAGATACTTTTATAAAAATTAAAAGTCTGTCGTGAAAGATTGAGTTTTGGTTTACTCTAGTCGAAAAAGTACAAACCCATATAGTTTGTACAAGTGTGGGGAAAATAAATCTTACATAAAACAACATCTTTCTGCGTTTCATTTCTCTGCTGGCGGCTAGCGTCAGCTTATTCTTGACCTTAACCAAAGGTTGAAATAATGTCTGAATCACATCACATACCGCGTTTGAATTATTTAACCTTTAGATTTCATCTAGGATAAAACACTGAATACCTTTGGGTTTGAAATTGAAATGCTATAATGAATTATTTAACCATTAGATTTCATCTAGGATAACACACTGAACACCTTTGGGTTTGAAATTTAAATGTTATAATGAATTATTTAACCATTAGATTTCATCTAGGATAAAACACTGATCACCTTAGGGTTTGAAATTTAAATGTTATAATGAATTATTTAACCATTAGATTTCATCTAAGTTAAAACACTGAACACATTTGGGTTTGAAATTGAAATGTTATAATGAATTATTTAACCATTAGTTTTCATCTAAGTTAAAACACTGAACACTTTTGGGTTTGAAATTGAAATGTTATAATGAATTATTTAACCATTAGGTTTCATCTAGGATAAAACACTGAACACCTTTGGGTTTGAAATTGAAATGTTATAATGAATTATTTAACCATTAGATTTCATCTAGGATAAAACACTGATCACCTTAGGGTTTGAAATTGAAATGTTATAATGAATTATTTAACCATTAGATTTCATCTAAGTTAAAACACTGAACACATTTGGGTTTGAAATTGAAATGTTATAATGAATTATTTAACCATTAGGTTTCATCTAAGTTAAAACACTGAAAACTTTTGGGTTTGAAATTGAAATGTTATAATGAATTATTTAACCATTAGGTTTCATCTAGGATAAAACACTGAACACCTTTGGGTTTGAAATTGAAATGTTATAATGAATTATTTAACCATTAGATTTCATCTAAGATAAAACACTGAACACCTTAGGGTTTGAATTTGAAATGTTATAGACAGTGATCTCTCATGGTTCATTTCAGAAAACGGGTGGCCTACCTTTCCATAACTTCCTGATTTTAAATAAAAATGACTTGTTTCTTTATTTTTATATTACTGGTCTTTTTTTATGTAGGATATCAAAATAGATATTTAAGATGACTAAATGATAGTTTCGTTTCAGTGGCGTTAAAGTTTACAATCAAGTTCCCTTGCTTTCAAATTTATCTTTTTTCTTTTATGTGCCATGTCCTTTCAGAACGTATACGATCATGGCTCTCCACCTCCTTCAATCCCTTGCATCTCTCAATAAGTTCCTTCCCTCTGCTTCATCCGCCAGACCTCGTTCTGTCAACCACTTAAGCCCGCATGTTATGTCATGCTTTGTTTTCCCTTGTATCTCTTTCCCTCTATTCGACCTGTGACTATCAGATTCACCAGACACTCGTCCCCCATTATGTCTCCCAGAAACTTCAGCTACCTCTTCCTGATTTTGTGTATATACAGCCCCCTTGTTTACATCCTCTCTAAGACCTCATCGCTGCTCACGCAATTGGTCCATGATATTCTTAGCATCCTTCTCTAGAATGGCAATTTATTCTACGATAGCTACTGGTAAAATCTATCCCTACTACTACCTACCGTATAGGCAGGTCACCAGCTAGTAGGCTTTTCTGATAAGTAGGTTGACTAGAAGTACATAAGAATAAAACAGGTATTTCTTGAAGAGAAAACATCTATCTAGCACAATATGGTAAACTGTGATCCATAGCCCTGTACGAAGCCATTACGATGATGACAAAACAGCCAGGGTTGAGGGTTCCTCCGATTGTATAAACGTGCATCATGTGCAAGATCAAAGTGAGCATTTACGTTCGAGGACATCGGTAGTGGTTTGACCTGGAAGCAGGTCTAATTTTCCCTAGACACACTGAATGAATAAATAGTACACAACATCCTGTCATGACTGATAATGATGATTCCATTATGTGAATGCAGAATAAATTTTATATTTCAAACACATTCAAATTTTCTCTAATTAGGGCGCTATTTGTAAGGGTTTCTCTGATTAATATTCGACTCAGCTGTTTAAATATATCTCCATTTACAATCTAATTTCTGTAATGATAAAATTTTATCACAAACATTTTAAAATATTAGGAATGTAAAACGGTCTAAATCTAACGGGAGAAATTTCAGAACAGCTGCCAAAATTTACGGAATACAACGTATATAATTCCGTCGAAATACAGGGGTGTGGTATGCTATAATAATTGGACAGATTTTAAATAACAGTACCAAATATATTTATTACATAACTGATATACATGAATTCACTTTGCAAAAAGCTGTCGAAATTTCCTTTGGGTTGTAACGATGGATCTTTGGCTGGTGAATTAAGTTTACACTACGTATGTAGTTTCTTTTGATGTCCACAACATAGGGGTCCATCGTCAGAATAAGACATAAGATACCTGTAGGAAATAGGAAAATCTTAGATATGTTGAACACTTGTATACCCGTTATGTAATAAATAAATTTGTTATTTGTTCAATATTTATAATCCAAGATACTCATGGGAACCTTATGCATCGGCGAAAACCCACAAGATTTAAGGAAAAACCCTACAAATATAAAAGATCTAAGTTAAACAATCCACTATATCCACTTTTGTGACACCGAAAAGTAGACAATTTTCCTTTAAGAATTGTCATTTAATGAAAGCTGTAGTATTGTATGCAAATTAGATAGACAAGTATAAAGAGAGAACAACTGGTGAACATGAAGGCTATGCTTAGCAAATCCCGTTTCTATTCAGGACACTGAGAACTGAACTACGACTACTACTACGCAGAGAGATAAACAAAACATAACAAAATGTTTGTATTGAATTCTGCGTAACGGCCCTTCAGCCCTTGTAGCGTTATTTAAGCCCCGATAAAGGTTTTGAATCGTAATTTTGGGTATAGTTTGATGTTATGTGGATCAGTGAAAATTTTGGGTACTAATAAAAGGAAAATATATTTACTTAAATGATGCATAGAAAGTGCTATCCATTAGGAGACACCAACGATTGAATATATGCTAGCCGCAGATCTGCGCAGCAACGCAAGTTTTTACTATCTTAAAACTTTAATCTAAAAACTCCAGCCTTATTCGTAAATAGTCTCATCAGATTGAGACTTTCATATAGATTCCATGCAAGACGCCATTTTAAAAATGGCTAAATTACCAACGGCTTTCTCAGATTAATTAAGTTATTTTGAGCAAGGACCATACTATAACGAATCTCAGACTGGTGCTACATAATCACAAAGAAACCACACTTGAGGACTTTAAAGACGAGCAAAAACATAAAAGGATGTAATGTAGCATACCTATGGACGATAATGGGTATGTCCCTATTCACATATCTACAGTAGTAAATACTCTATGTCGGTCTGCATTTGGAGATTCGTCTCCGACTGTGCTGCTCAAACTCTCTGCCTCCGAGCAGAAGGGATCCCCAGAGGGGCAGTGTCGAGTAGAAGTCTCGTCTTAGGAAAAAGCTACCCCACCCATTGTATATGGAGTCTACGGGGATTTTTTGCCCGAGCCGACGGGCTCGGATACCACACATTATATTCGGCCTTGTGCCACATCTGACCGTGTGAGACGGTTGATAAATATCCTGCAGTTAGAGTTTCATTGTGGAATTCACTTGACTCACTTCTAGCAGTTGACTACTACTTCTACGCGCCACTGGCGAATCTTATGTGTGTTGTTCTTGTCCTAAGTATTACTGTTCATTACCAACCTTCGTTTGATTATTCTATTCCGTAACCTTCCCTAAGTTACAACAGCATAGCACATAGATATCGGAGAGAAAATGACAATCAATTAATTGATCTTCCATTCAACTTCAAATAAAAGGTTAGGAAGGATAACCCCGTCAATACTTTAAAGAGTGATACCTAAATTGTTTCCAGTATATGTTATGTGGAATTGCTGGATAAATCTTTTGGAATGATTATTTAAACAATTTGATACAATTGTTTTGTGTGGCGATATGCTTGTCTCACTATCTATCCTACACATAGCTAATTTGATTCACGACCCATTCACTCAACCAATTTCTGCACTCACAAAAGAAGCCATCCTTCTCCACTCAAACCAACATGTACCACAATGCTGCATATTCATAAGGATCCTATTAAATCTTATTAAAATTACATACTTCAGGAATGATCATTTATTGCTCTGTTTACAACTTTGGAGCAAGGCCGAAAAGAAAGTGTGTAGATGCTGGTCAACATTAACTATCCTAGACATAGCTAATCAGATTCAACATCCATTCAGCCATTATAATTTGCTCATCCATTATTTAATCCAACATGTACCACAATAACACATCTTCACATGAAACCTACAAAAATCCCCATGTCATGTACATTTCTTAATGTACAAATGTCTTTTTTGTTCTGAATTTTTTCCATGACAAAAATATATCAAAATTTAATATGAAATGAGTTGAGAGTGAATGAACCCACAAAACAAAAATAAATATAACAAAACATTGAAATTAAAATTAAAAAGTTACACAATCTTCAGGAATGTGTATTTATTTCTGGTTTGATATAAAAACTTTGGCACAAGACCGAATGGAAAGGTTGTTCATCGGTAACTATCCTAGTCCTAGTTAATTACAATTACGACCCATTCATTCACATAATCTTCAGGAATGATTGCAAAAAAAAAAAAAAAAAAAAAACTCCCTAAATTTATAGACAAAACAGATTAATGCTGGAATTTCTTCTTAGCCAATAAAATAGGCCTATTCTGTTTTTTTCTTTATTGTCTTGTAACCACAACTCCGTGATTGCGGTTCTGTATCCCTTTGTGCGTTAATACCATTCCTAGTTTATCCTGGAATATCGTGTTTTCCATAAGGAAATTATACTTGCTTATATCTTGGCTCCATACGAACGCACCAGTATTTATAGAAATTGGTCAATCTGAATTGATAAGTTGACTATATGTCTTCCATTCGCAGAATTACCGTAGACAGCATGCTACATTTTAAGAGCAATGTTCTGAATTTTATTTTAATAGTTACAAAGAAAAAGAAGATTTGTCATATTTGAAGACGCCCGTGTCATAAAAAACAGATTTGAGCAGAATTCCTTTTAAAGGATATTCGCACAATAAAGGTGATCACTGGACGTGCAAAAACAAAATATTTCTTACATCGTTTTCACCAAATCGAAGAGCTATTTGAGGTCGTGTGTTTACTGAATGACGCAAATGTATAAACGTGAGTAGGTTTAAAATGTGTGTATAATGATGTCACGGATAGATAACGCTGGACCCCGAGACATCAGATGATTAAGTTCGTTGGGTTCGTGGAACCAATTTCTCGGTAATGTTTCGTGAGGAATCGCAAAAAAAAAAAAAAAAAAAAAAAAAAAAAACTAACATCTAATATAAGCAAAGCACCAAAATAAAGACAAGATTAATTCCTGTCAATGGATTGCTTACCAGCTCTTATTGATACAAATTTATAATGATGCATACAAATGTTTAACCAGATATATTTCACTTGTCATATACTTACATACAAGTTTGTGTTACATTATACGTATAATAATATATATAATATATGGGCGCGTGGGCAAATTATTAGAACGTTCGATTTCTAACCATGAGACCCGGTTTCGAATCTAACTACGGTTAATTTAGCAGGAAGTAGACTAGACGATCTTTGGGAAGTACCTGAAAATCATATCAAGCGAGAGAAATTGGGTAGACGGAAAACTTGGGCGCCGTCGATAGCCATGATCGAGGGTTTTGAGTTTGCTGACGTTGTTCAGATTGTTAACAGGCTCTCTCCCAGAAACTGTAACTAAGGTCTGCGCAGTATAAACCAAAGGTTGGCTCTGTGGGTGTTGAACAAACACAAATGTCTGAGCGAGCGTCTGCAATAGGGATTGTCTAGTCTCCCTAGTAGACGGGTATCCTCGAATACGATTGGCCAGTTATTATTATTATTTTTATTATTATATACATAAAGTTCGGCATTTTAAACATTCATGTTTATTTCCCTATTTGAGTCAGAAAGAGAATGATTATGTTCATCTTCGTTAAATGTTCATGGCCTTGTATCTATCGGCACCCGCTGTATGCAGCCTTTAATATTATGATAGATAGGTAGTTGCAACATATATTTCCCTACCTTTAAAAGTTTAATTAATCGTTCCTTTTATATTCAAATAGGTTTCATCTATTTACAGTTGAAATGGCTCGATGTAAATTATTTCTATGAGTTTCTTTTCTCGTTTGAGGAACTCTCTTCCTGTTCCATGCTTTCCAACCAAATGATTTCAAAGATTTAAATGCAATGTCAATCGTTATCTACTGTCTTCCCGATTACTCTTTTATTTTTCTCGCTCCTTAATATTTTTTTCTTTTTTTCTGTTCATTGACACTCAATAAACCTTTGTGCTTTAGTGGCCATTACTGCTTTGTAAGAGGTGAAATGGTTATAAAAATAAGGGGCACTTCCCCCAGATTTTAAATTTATCAGTTGTGTGCCTCATTCAACCTTTCTTCGTTTTTTATTCGCTTTCTCTCTTCTTATCTCTCGTAGAAAGTAAAAGAAACGATTTAATTTGGAAGACATTAACTATTGCCAGTAGTTAACATACATTGTACATCGATTTATACGAGATAAATCTTCAGCATGTTTTAAGAATTACTGTGTTAATTTCCTATTTTAGGATTTATATGCAAAGATTCGTTCAAGTAGCGTACCGAATTCCTGCCCTGATTATGCATTTACCGTGAAACGTTTCACTCAAATAAAACAAAATCGACCGGTGTTCTCATTATTATAATTTTTTATTCACCTGCTTAATTAGGATATTAAAAGCCATTGTAAAGTTCTCAATCGGCCCCACTTTCTTCAAATCCCTTTTCCAATATATATATATATATATATATATATATATATATATATATATATATATATATATAAAAGGAGAATTCACCCCAATACAAGAAAATAGCCACTAGGACGGGGGTTATGGAAAATTTGGAGCAAGATCAGATAGACGTGATAGAGGGAAGGATGAGGAGAAGAGTAGTGGATAGATCAAGGCAACTGGAGATTCCGGTTGCCATTACATTTGAATAGCTGGGGATTATAGCTCTCAGGGAAAGTGGAATAGGGAAGGAAGTTCCACAGGGGAGAGGTGCCACACATGAAGCTATTGGAGTAGAAGAGACGGCTACATTTAACATTTTCGACAGTGAAAGGGTGAGAGCGAGATGCCAGCCTCGTAGGGCGCTTGAACTCATGAAGTCTGTGAACCAGCGAATGCAGCCCCTCGGAGAATTAAATTCGCGAAGCTCTATTTCCTCATTATGTTCCAAATAAAATTTAATGTTTATCTCTCCCTAACTGCAAGTTTCCCTTTCGTTCTCATTTTTGTTAAACTTCCTTGTTTCTCACATGCTCCATACATGATATTCTCAGTATCCTTCTGTATAACGTTATCTTAGTTTTCCTCTTCTTCTGTGAAGAAATTGTTCATTATTCGATACCATAATGTATGAATGTTATTACACAGAAATTCAATACTCTATTTTTTTCTAATGAAATTTCCCTGTTTCTTCATAATTTAGCTTCTGGAAGGCATTTTTCTTCATCACAATTCGGATTATGGTGTCGCATTTTCCATTATCTGTTAAAACAGTTCTCATATTTTTTTTATTGAATCTGGCGTCTTCAATTAATGGACTGTATCTTAGACTTTTTTTTTTTAAGCATTACGCTCCGAGCAAGGCGTGAATCCACTAGGATGCAGGGGGTTGCAGAAGATTTGGAGCGAGAGCAGATAGGAGTGATAGAAGAAAGGATGAGGAGAGGGATAGTGGGTAGATCAAGGTAACTGGAGATGTCGATTGACATTACATTTGAATAGTTGGAGATTATAGCTCTCAGGGAAACAGTAATAGGGAAGGGTGTTCCACAGGCGAGAGGTGCGAGGTATGAAGCTATTGGAGTAGAAGAGACGGCTACATTTAAAAGTTTCTACAGTGAAAGGGTGAGAGCGGGATGCCAGCCTCGTAGGGCGCTTGAATTCATGGAGTCTGGGAACCAGTGAAAGCAGCTCATCGGAGCAATTACCATGAAAGTATTTGTAAAAAAGACAGAGAGAGGCGACGGCGCGTCTGTGAGAGAGCAACTGTAGACGAGATGCCAGATCAGGGCCAATTATATTACATATCCGTCTCTGGATCTTGTCAAGAACTCCGAGGTAAACAGAAGGTGCCCCAGACCATATATGGCAGCAATACTCCATGCAAGGGCGAATGGTTGATTTGTATATTTGAAGTATCGATTCCGGGGAGAAAAATTTCCTGGCGCGGCACAGAGAGCCAACTTTCCTCGCGGTGGAAGAAGCAATTGACTCAATGTATTTGTTCCATCTCAGGTCAGCAGTCAACGTGAGACCGAGCAGACGCAGAGAGTTGCTCTCAAGAAGTTGACAATCAGACATTCTAATGGGGGGGGGCGGCAGGGAAGGATCTCCATGGTGATTAATAGAGAGTAGTTTAGCTTTTTAAAGTTGACCAGCCAATTCTTGCCCCAATTAACAACCGATTGGCGGTCCATTTCAAGACGAGCGACCAGGTAAGTTTTGTCAGCGACACTAGATTTGTTTTTGAGGCAGGTGAAAATTGTAGTGTCCTCCGCGTAGATGTCAACTTGTGAATTTATGGCGTCAGGAAGGTCGTTGATGAAAATAAGTAATAGATTGAAGCCAAGGATGGAGCCTTGGGGAACACCTGCGTTCGTGGGATAGGAACTGGAGGAGAATCCGTTGAGAACGACCTTCAATTCACGGTTTGACAGGAATGATTGTATTAGGTCAAACAATCGGCCTATAATACCATAACCACGGAGCTTACGAAGAAGGCCGGCATGCCAAACCCTATCGAATGCTTTGGAGATGTCTAGGGCCACGGCACGAGCCTCACCATTATTTTGAAGGGCTTGGTAGACGGTTTCAGTGATGGCCGTAATTACATCAGCTGGAGATCGGGTGTAGTGGAAACCATATTGCTTGTCTGAGAGCAGGTCGTGTGAAGTAAGGTGGTTAACCACTTCGGCGTTAATTAGGGCTTCGAAGACTTTGTCGAAGAGGGGTAGGAGACTAATAGGACGGTAATTAGAGGGGTCAGAGGCGTCTCCAGAGTTCTTAAAGACAGGAATGATGAAGATTTCCAGCAGTCAGGAAAACAGGATTCCTTGAGGTAGTAATTATATAGTTTAGAGAGGACGGGCCATTTCAGGCGCGCATTTTCAAGACAATGGCTGGTATGCCATCTCCACCACTAGCCTTGTTTAGGGTCTAAATTGGAGATAATGCCCCAATTGGTATTGGGGTTATGTGTGTAACCCGCTCAATAGGGTCTCAGTTCTTAGAGGGGAGTCTGGTATGGGTACACCGGAGAAGTCGAGCGTTGAATTAAATGAGAATTTCCGAGCAAAGCATTCAGCCTTGTCGGTAGAGGAGGTCAGGACCTCGAACTGGTTGAACAAAGGAGGTATGGGGGGTTTCTATTGTTCAGGACGCTCTTGCAGAGCCGCCAATAATCTTTGGAGCAAAATTTGCGAGATGAAATACGCTCCTTCATCCGAGCAGCAAATAGTGACTTAGCATCGTTGAGGACACGCTTACACTCGTTACGGGCGGAGGCAAAGAGACGTCTATTGCAGTCCGACATGTCGCTACGAAATAGGTGAAAGAAGTGATTCCTATGGGCAATGGCGGTTGAGCAAGAAGCGGAAAACCAAGGGGAGGAGTGCGACTTGACCTTAAATTTCCTTGAGTAGATGAAAGCGTCGATTCCAGCTTTAACCCAGGATGAGACCTCAGAAGCACATTCTTGGACAGGGAGTGTAAAGACAACATCCCAGGGGACATCGCGGAGGATGTCACGGAACGAGTCTCAATCCGCTCGTTGATAGTAGAACGAGGTTCTAGTGATAGGAGGTTCTTTGCGGGGGGTGGAGTTGAAGAAAATGTTAACAGATACTACAGCATGATCGGAGTTACCAAGAGGGCAGAGCTGCGTGGCGCTACAAGATTCGGGGATGGAGGTAAAACACAGATCAAGAAAGGAGGCCTTACCTTCCAGTTTGAGGGGAAAACACGTGGGGAAGTTAACTATCTGCGTGAGGGATTGAGAAATTGAAAATGTTTTTGAATGCCTGCCCAGTCATTAGTAGCATTCTCGAGCCACTTGGTATGAAAAAGTTAAAAGTCAAATCAAACACAAATATGGGGAGAGAGGGCCTTGTCTATGCTGTCAGATATGCTATCGAGTATCCCACAGTCTTGAGAGGATGGAGAGCGATAGAGGAAGAAGAGATAACTTACGGCATTGAGGAGAGATAGTCGGAGACACATGTACGAATAGTCTGGCGATTCGAAAGACAACTCTCTGGCCAGAGGGAGATGGTCCTTGACGTAGACACCAAGGCCGTGCATACCGTAACTTAGAGTGTATCTTGGACTGTAACTTAGAGTGTATATTGGACTGTATCTGCTGTCTATGACCATAGATTCTCAATATTTATAATTACAATTAATCTTTACGTCTCGTTCTCACTGAATATCTTGTATAGAACTATACCAATGAATAAAATAAATCTGAAAACAAATAGGCATGTCTTTCTCTTTTTCTTTTTCTCTGTTCGTATTTTCATATACTTTCTGTATAAGACTATGTAGTTTTATTACCATTTCTATAGTATGAGTTCACTGAATACGAGGCTCAAGTGCCTCTCAAGGTAGATTTACTTAATATAATTGTTGTGAAGCCTACAAGCTTCATAAGTGTCTCTAAAATACTGTGGAAAAAAGATTTCTCTTACGACACATTTCATTCTCAACATAATGTCCTCATTGTTAATGCACTTGATCTATCGCACATCATCATTTTGGTAATAAAAATAATGGGCTACGGACATATTGCTGCATACTCGTAACTCACGAAGCGACTAATTTGGTTTCTGGTGAACCAAAAATGCAATACGTTTTTCAAGTGGGCAATGTGTCTAGTTGAATCGATAAACAGAAGCTAATATATCTAATCTATAGGCATAAGTTCCCTTCTGAAAATTGCTTATTTGCAATAAAAATTTCTAATATGATTTTTATTTTTTATTTTTATTTAATATATTGCACAATGGAATTCAATTATCTCCGTCAAAGCTAAGCATGACGTCCTTCTCGCAGATTCGGTTTGGAAACAGGCAGATGAAATTTAAAGAAATTCAGGGTTGTGTTATATAAAAGTACAGAAAGTAAAAAAAATTACTCATAATTTCTCAATGCAAATTTGTTGGTACCTTATTAAAACACACAGTGTATGCGCGTAAACACACACAATAATTTTAAATATACACACACACACACATATATATATATATATATATATATATATATATATAATATTGAAAAGCGAGAAAGATATTCTCTGTCCATTGATTTTCCTATAACTTCAAAAACTGATTGCTTTCCTATAACTTCATATTTATTCATGTGTAATTTTGTGCAAGTAATTTCAAACAAATTTGAACGAGAAAGACATTTAAACGAAAACTCGGGGAAATTGGAATTGCTGTGAGATAATATGAGGAAAGCAGGCTTGGAAAATTGAAAACTCAAAGTATATATTGACTTCTTAATTCCTGTTTATTTGTTCTATCACCTTTATATTTTGTCTCGAATTCTTTCAAATACCTAAACAATTTTTTTATACCACATCCGCGTCCTGGGTAAGACGATAAACTACATCCGACAGCAAGGCCTCGGATCAGGAGGTTCTAAATAGCGTGAAAGCAGCTCTTAATTGCTGGTGTTCTCAGGTTCACTCTGACCCGGAGTGGTAGCACCAGTTAGGTCTCTTCTCTTGGCAAACAGTTAACCCCTAAACTGGGGTCAAAACGTGTAAAAAATCGTTTTATTACCAGCAATATATTTTTGTAAAAAAAAAAAAAAATTACCAGCAATACATATTTGAAAGGAAAAAAAAATATTACCCACAATACATTTTCGGAAAAAATATTACCCAAAATATATTTTCGGAAAAAAATATTAACAGCAATATATTTTCGGAAAAAAATATTAACAGCAATATATATTTCGGAAAAATATTAATAGCAATATATTTTCGGAAAAAAAAAATATTAACAGCAATATATTTTCGGAAAAAAATATTAACAGCAATATATTTTCGGAAAAAAATATTAATAGCAATATATTTTCGGAAAAAAAAACGATTAACAGCAATATATTTTCGGAAAAAATATTGACAGCAATATATTTTCGGAAAAAAATATTAATAGCAATATATTTTCGTAAAAAAAATATTAACAGCAATATATTTTCGGAAAAAATATTACCAGCAATACATTTTCGGAAAAAATATTAACAGCAATATATTTTCGGAAAAAAAAAATTATTAACAGCAATATATTTTCGGAAAAACATATTAATAGCAATACATATTTGAAAAGAAAAAAATATCATCCGCAATACATTTTTTAAAAAAGCAATATTTCCAAAGTACTTTTTTTAAAAAAAGCAATATTACCAGAATTTTTTTTTGAATAAAGCAATATTACCAGAAATACGTTTTTTTTTTTTTTAAAAAAAAAAAAAGAAATATTACCAGAAATACTTTTTTTCTTCAAAAGAAAGCAATATTCCCAGAAATAAGTTTTTGAAAAAAAATATTACCAGAAAAACCTTTTGAAAAACAAAAAAATACCAGCAATAAAAATCTTGTCGGGAATAATCCACAAGGGTTGATATGCCGTAAAACAAACCAAAGCGAAACAATTCTTTCGAGTAATCAACCAAGTTTTTTTGGCAATGGTACAGTGGAGTGGTAAATTGTCAAATGTTATTTAGAACTGCAAATGACAGAAATCCTTGAAAAAAACATGATCGTCTACATCCTCGTGGATGCGGTGCATAAAAAAATAAATATAGTGTCGTCCGAAAGTCCTGTCACCCATACCAAAAAGCAATGAGAACAATAGAAGAACAAGTTATAGAGTGACACAAAGCACATGTACTGGAATCAGTTTATACACTTTCATTGACGCTGTCACATATCGAGAAGGTCTGTATGACCACCATCATTTTCGTGGCACAAAATAATGCGGCGCCATGTCCTGCATGATATTTTACGAAGCTGTGAATGAAGATTATTCTATAATTTTACACCTTCAGAATATGATACGCACACGTATGATATACGCAAATATTATAATATACAAGGCGGTCCGAAAGTCTTTTCACCCACTCCCAAAACGTAATAAGAACAATTGAAGAACAAGTAATACAGTTAAAACAAAACACATGTACTGGAGTCAGTTTATTCACTTTCATTGACGCTGTCACACGTCGAGAAGGTCTGTATGAACACCACTATTTTCGAGGAACAAAATGATGCGGCGCTATGTCCTGTGTGATATTTTACGAAGCTGTGATTTGTTGATTGTTGCAAAGGTTCTCCGAATGGCGTCCTTCAACTGATGGGTATTCTGATATCGTTCATATGACACTCTCTCCTTGATAATATTCCACAGAACGTTGAAATAGGAAATTATATGATATGGGGTGAAAAAGATTTTCGGATCACTTTCTATAAAATATATATGCACTGCAGATTTTTTTAAAAATGAAGATTATTCTATAATTTTAACAGAATCGATACGCAATTTAAAATATACGCAAAATCTTACAATATATTCATCCAACGATGTAAACGTCTGTCAAAATTATCGGTAAATTGGGAGTTAAGAACTTAACACTCGGAAAATATACTGATTCTGTTTTTTTCTTTTTTAACGCTGTCACCATGCAGAAGATATATAGAACCACCATCATTTTCATCTAACAAAATGATCCTTTGCAGTCCTTTCAACAATATCCTTTACGAAGCTGTGATTTGTTGATCCTGCAGACTTCTCCGAATGGCGTCCGCCAACTATGTCATTCGTTGTTTTCGTTATGTCTCTCTTTCCTTCTATTCGACCCGTGAACGTTGAAATCCAGGCAATTATTTCCTTGGGTTGTGTCCAGAAACACATTTGTGCCAACTTTAATATCGACAGATTTTCTAAAGTATAAAAAAATATCTCCTAATTTAAAAAAATAATTGAATCTTTACACCAATTCATTCAACGATGTAAACGTCTGTCAAAATTATCGGTCCTTTGGGAACCAAGAACTTAACACTGGAGGATATCTTCTTCAGTTTTTTTTTCTTTTTTGAGTCGAATATTCAGGGCGTAAAGGGACAGATGGCTCATCTAACCTTCAGTATCCTTTGCAAATCCTCTCCTGTCTCCTTTCCTCTGCTTTCTCCTCCAGACTTTTGGAATGTGTCCTTGACCATCCCAATCACGCCTTGTTTTCCTTGTCTCGCTTTTCCTTCTATTCGTCCCGTGAGTGAAGATGCTCCAGGCACGTTTCCTCAGTAAAAAGCAGAAACCCACATCTGACAGGGAGATATTAAGTATAACGATCAAACTTGTTTAGAACCTCCCTAAATATCTGGTTTCAGAATTTCTTCGAGTTGTTCATACATATGATTGGATATCGATTTTAGTGTTTATTCGGTCGTGTTGAATGAGTGAGTTGAATGATCATATTATTCGACACTACTGTTCAGACACTGAATTATTTCAGTAATCACTTTTCTAAATAACACACACAGTATACGTTTTAGCTTTTTGAATATAATTGACCATCCCAATACGCCCGTCATCAGAAAAAAATATTTTATTTCCTGAGTGAAGAAACTGCGTCAAAAGAATTTTTATTTAAAAGCATTTAAAATAATGACGATAGATTCTAAACGATTCAAACGCTTTTAGAACTGTCAACTAAATATCTCTCATTCATATATATATATATAGTTGTTCATATATTCTTCTTCAGATTGGTAGGTCCGATTTTAGTGTTTATTCGGTCGTACTTGAATCATGAGTTGAAAATATAGATTATTCTAAAACCGTTCACACGTAGGAATTATTTATTAATCACTGAAATAACACACACATACGTTTTAGAAATTTAGAATATAATTGGTGAGACATCGCCGATCAAAAACCGTCATCAGAAAAAAATATTTTATTTCAAATGAGTTGAAACTGCGTCAAGGGAATTTTATTTAAATTTATTTAAAATAATATCGATATTTTCTTTAACGTTTCTAAATTGTTTCATTCTGTCGGATTCTCATTCCTCCACTCGAGTGTATATATATATATATATATATATATATATATATATATATATATATATATATATATATATATATATATGTCCGTGTTTGCTGCAAAGGTTTTTTTCTGTCTTTGCAAGTTTCCTTTTTTTTCTTTTTTTACCTTTATCATGAAACTGTTGTTTCTACCCATTTCTGTTTATTTCAGTTGTATCCTGTCTTTTCTCTCGATTTTCATTCCTAATCTATCCGTGCATAAGTATTCTGTCTATTTTATTCGTGTTCGTTTCTTTTATATCATTCAATTTTTAACCCTGCAAATTAAGAGATTTCGACTTCCATGAACGCTTATATCGATGAACAATCTTGTTTCGGTAACTTCACATTTTCTCTTTTATACGAAAATTTTCTTATGTAGTATATTAAACTTTTCTTTCATTAAAGCTGTGTTTATCCGTGGTGACTTCTTTGTTGATACGATGATTTCATTTTCCAAGAGGATATTTCTAAAATAGTATAAATATTTAAAAATAAACTTATTCCGATAAGTTTGTTTTCACATTCAAACAAATTCATTTCACTTCATCCGTGTATTAAATATTGCTTCCAGATCTTGTCTGGTGCTTCCATGTAGGGGTTTGTAACGTTATCGGTCTTGTCCTGGCATCTCTGCTCGGAGTGTATGACCACCGTCGTAATGTATCTTTCTTTTACTTGTTCCCTAAATATTTACATGGTAATTGTTTTAATGTGTTTTCCTCTTTATTAGCTGGCCCTCAGTATTTTAAGCATAGTAAGGGATTGGCAACTAGCTCTTATCATTTTACTGTCACCATCGCTTGGTGCAACCGCAAGTTCTATTTTAACATTTTCTTCTATAACATCCCTTCCTTGTAGAAATCACTTCCTACTTTTTGATTTACTGTTAACTACAATCGTCATTAATTTCATTGCAACATCAATCGCCATCTTCTGTTTTACGGGAATTAATTCTTTTATGGTCATTTTCTGTTAATTATTCTCTTTTACAATCTATAATGCCTTGAATCTGAGTAACATTATCGCTTACTCGGGGTAAATGAGTAAAAAAATAAAAAGGATTTTCCTGCTTTTCATATTCTGAGGAATTAGTAAATAATAAACACTTCAAATAAATCGGCGTATGAAATAGTTATACAAATTTAGAGTAGAAGATAAGTAAATTAAACATAGAATAGGCTACTCTGGGGGTCATTTTACCAAAAACGCAAATTTCCACAAAGCCGAAACATTAACCTAAAATCTTGAGTTAGATACTTTTTTTTTACATATAATTTAGAATCCACTTTCAAGTTCGCCTTGCGTTTGCAAGAATTATAAAAAAAAATATAACATGGCCAAATACTTCCAAAAGTTATAAATTAGCTCCGGAAATAAATATTTACCCATTGCCAGTTATGTTGCATGCTCAAGAGTAAAATCTTAAGAATTTATTCTTCGTTGTTTCTAAAGAAATTTCCTTAACATTATTTACCATGACGTCCTACAAAACTAAAGAAATTATTAAACCTTGAAGTAGTTTTTTTTTTTTGTTTTTTTGTCATAGTGTATTTCGAGAAAAATCAGCTAATTCAAATTTCATCGAGCTGTTGGCAAAATTGAACGAAACATACAGTGTGGCCCGAAAGCCTAGATAATATATTCTATTTCAGATGGATGCCACGAAATTGATATTCATACAGACCTTCTCGGTGTGTGACAGTGTCAATGACTGTAAATAAACTGAATCCAAAACATGTGCTTTGTATTATGATATTGCTTGTTCATCTATTGTTATCATTACATTTTGGTAGAGAGTGACAAGATCTTCGGACCACCCTGTAGTTTGTATATCACGACAAACATATTAGAGATAAAGTTAACAATACTAAATAGAGCGAGGATTTCAACACACGCCAGTATTTTGTAAAAAAATTTAATTATAAAATACTTATTTTAATGCGGGAATAAAAAGATTTCTACGCACCATATGTAAATATTTTTCCTATTTTTTTTTCAATAGCTCTCTTCTAATATTACATTCTGAATTTTAAGTGTCCTAAGTTTCCCTTCCAGAAGTCGTTATCCTGACAAGATCACCGCGGTGTTGACTGCTGTTTGAAGTGATTCTGTCCTTCGAAGAATGTGGAAGAAAACAGATTGCTATCATCCTCTTGTGCCTCTCGACGTTGCACGAAAAAGACCCCATGTCAGGTCCATACGTGGCTCGGGTTGTAAAGCAAGGAAATTAGGGTGAAAACGATAGGAGGGACAAGAGTTTGAATGTGTAAAATCGAAATCGATCATTTGCGAATACCAATCGATCTTTGGCGTTACACCAAATGCTGTAATTTATGTCACATGACCCCTAAGCGCATAGGGGGAAGGTGGCATCAAGAAACAATACTGCACAAGAGAGGCTAGTAAATCAAAGAAGGACCTTGTATCTTTATCCACTTTAGAACACATTAAGAATTAAAAACAGGACGACGCATTTCTTTTTTCTTCCTTATCGATGAAATCAGCGAAAGGGAGAACTGAAAGCTATATAATAATTAACGCTGTGAATTTATATCTTTTGTGCCACAGGTTATGTAACTCTGTTTGCAAGACACAAGGTGATTAATTTTCCCATGTTCCTATTTACCAAATCCAGTGTTTTCTATTGAACAAATGTAAATAGCGATAAAAAAAACACGTTCAACATACTTATAAAAAATAAAGACAATCTTCTTCAATCAAAACTTTCACAAGAGACCTAGTAAAAAAAAAAACCAAAAAAACACATGACTAAAAAGTTCACCAGTAGATTGTTTGTTGTGAGATATGAAATGGCTTACGAGATCTGCAATGTGCATCTTCCATTTTAAGTTTAAAGGAGGTTATAGACAAAGGTAATACTCGAGTGAAAGGAACAGCAACATGGGCGTAGTTGAAAGAAAGGTTTATTGTAAAAAAGAACACACTACTGAAAGACATGGAATCGGTTAGGCAGCTTGTAATTCCCGAAGCAAGGATAACTACGAACCGCCCCACGAGGTTAGATGTGGCACAAGGCCGAATTTAATGGGGAGTATCCGAGCCCGTAAACTCGGCCAAAAAATTCCCTGTAGACCCCGTATAAACCGGGGTCGGGTAGCTGTTTCCTGAGACTAAACTCTGCTCTTCAACATAGCCTCTTTTGGAGATCCTCTCTGCCCGGAGGCAGAGAGTTTGACCAGCACAGCTGGAGACGAATCGAAAACTAATTCCCGAAAAAAGTCGTCAGGTATATCCTGTGCTCTCTTTATATATATATATATGTACCGATATAGTCAGTCCACGTATGCGATAGGGAGTGTGGGACATCCATTACGACACCTCCCCCTGAGCTAATTTTCACACGAAATTTTGCACAGTCCCTCTTCTTTTTGAGTTTAGGACATACATGTTTGGCTTTTTTCTTCTTCTTAGTACTTTTCCGTCTCACCAATTTTTATCTGGTGAGATGTGAGGCATAGCGGTTTTCGAGGAGCTGATACTTTCATCGGTACTGGTGGAGATATGGGAACTGATATTTCGAATGCGTCATATATCACCTCCATTGCTAATTCTTCACTAGGCGTGACATCTTTCGTATGTCTTCGCATTAAATGATTTAAATGTCTATTGCATTCAAATCTGATATTGAAAGTAAAGACAAGATGTTATTAAAAAACACGTAGTTGTAAAGCAACTAGTTGCATAAAAGCTTCAATGGCTTCTACTTAATTTGTAAATTCTAAACCTTTTAATTGGTTATGTAATAAATGTCATAAGACAAATCATAATCGAAGCAGTAACAAAAAAAGAAGGATTAAACGAGTGATGTGCATGTACTTTCGTTAATTCTTGATCTCGGTACATAACTTTCATTACATCCCAATATTAAAACCATTAAAAGTGAGACATTGTACTAGTCTTTTTTGTTGCTTTTTTTACGCTATCAGAACATCTACTAAAAAAAAACTCAAGAATACTAGTTATAATAATCAATAAATTAAGATTAGTTCAAGTGACTGATCTGGTTAATCAGATTAGTCAATTGAACCTTTGTTAATTTATTAAAGCTTTCTAACAATTGCCACCATTTTTAAAGGAAAAAGCACACTAATACTAATATATTCAATTGCCTGTACTATCAAAATAAATTTTGTTTGTGCTTTTCTTTATAAAGATTTAAACTTGCCTGATCGATAAGACAATTTTCGCCAGTCCCAGAGATCAATGTTCAAGCTCCAGAACTCTAATTAGAACTTCGAAACGAATTTTTAAACGACAGACATGATTTACTGGAGACCAGTGGATACCATCAATTGATGATTTGAACTTTTTCCAAAGTTACCAGTATCATTTATTTTATGATTCAGGTCAAAATAACTAATTGAGAACTATAGAATGCATGCGGTTGCATCATTTCCTAAAGTATTTGCCTGCATAAAGCCTACAAGAATATGCCAGACATTTCTTCAAGCGTGATTTTTTTTCAAAATGAAAAGAGGTTGAAAATGGTGTTTACTTAAAACAAAAAAACCTACAGCATGGAATTCTTAAAGTAATTATGAAACATGATTTCCTTCATACTTTTTCAGTCAAGTGTTAGTCATTAATAAGTCACCCGTATCGTATTCGATATCTACTTGCCGCCCCGCGCAGGCTTCATGCAACAGAAGGTCAATTTAATGTGGGGAGCCCGAGCTCAGACACCCGGGTCAGGCCGGTTGCACTTTCATCGGTATTACTACTGAGCCCTCCCAATCTCTAGTATAATAAGGGAGGTTCTGCTGCGGGTAGCTGTTCCCCGGAAGGAGGCGATTCTCAGCTTTTTGGTTGCGCTTTGTCCGAAAACAGATAATCTCGCAAAGCTCGCGTATCCTATTCTACTTCTTCTTAACTGCTTTGGCACTTATGTAGTCCCTACGCTTTACCTATGGTAATTAGACAGTCACTTACATATCGCTCCCCGTTGTGTATATATATATATATATATATATATATATATATATATATATATATATATATATATATATATATATATATATATATATATATATATATCATATGGTTAGAACGTTCTCATTTGACCATGAGACCCGGGTTCAAATCTTACCACAGTGGATTTCTCAGGAAGGAGACTTCCTGATGTTACCGTACAAGAGGGTTCGATCCTAGCGTGGAGCACCTTTGCAAAGTCCCTGGAAACCATAGCACGCGGTGACTCAAGCTGTTTGAGTGAAATTGGGTAGAGGGAAACCTTTTGGGGACGTCGATAGCTGTGCTAGTACCATGTCACAAGTCATCGTGGCCAAGCTGGCTTTGTTCAAATTATTGATCGCGCTAGATATCACACTCTTTCTCAGAAATTGTGAGTAAGGTTGGCTCAGCATAGTTGCAGTATAAATCAGAAATTTGAATAAACACAAATGCGCCTGAGCAAGTGTCAGCAATAGGGATTGTCTAGCCGCCCTAGTAGATGAATATTCTTGAATACGAGTGACTAACTATAAAGTAATATATTAAAATATTAATTTTAAGAAAGTTTCATTTATTTCTTCTTTGTTTTTACTTAAAATAGTTTAACACGTTTTTTTTAGTTTTTGCCTTGTTTTTTTACACTATAGTGTTCATACTTTTTCCTCATCTTTATTGCCATTTTCACAACGTTTCAGCCATTATACGCTTTGCTCTTCTTCAGGTGATATACGTTGGAATTTAGTAATTTATAGCAATAAAAATGGGGACAATAGTCCGGCGAACAATGTAAATAGTTCCAATATCTCATCTCAGAAATATGTACAGACTTTGTTTTGTTGTCTCAGTTAAAACGAAAATAAACAAAACTATCGTTTAAAAAGGATTTTTTTTTCAATTTTCAATCGTTTCGCGTGCTCGTTCCTGCAGTCTTTCCCTTCTCTATTGTAAAACGTTTTACCAGAAATTATTTCTACATTTGTAATTACCATTTTTATTCGTGTAACACGCGATCACGCCACCCTAAATTTTTACTTGTAAAAAATGATGTTATGTATCATGCGTGATCTTTTTTGAGAGAACAAATTACAATAGACTGGCATCTTTTCCTCTATCATTTCAGCCGCCATCATTTTATCCCACCTAGTTAAATAATTTTAAAAAAATGTAAAAGACATTGATAAAAAAATATCATTAGTAAAGCTATACTCGTTTCGTAAAGGCTTACAGACATAAACAACCGAACGAGAAACAACTGTTTTGTTATGATCAGAGTTCAATCAGCTAAACATCTTATAAACGTAAAGAATGGAAAACATACATATTCGTTATGATTGCATTTTATAATAGGATACCAATATGTAAATATTACATGCATTATTATTGGCTACTGTTACGTAAAACATTAGTTTTTTCAAAATCATGTTTTTTTTGTTGTTTTTTTTAAATACAGTTGTATTTTTGACTACTGTAAATGGATATATAGTTTGGTCAACGGTGTAACCAGGTCAAGCAGCACATACGCTAATTTTATATCTCATGTATGATTGTACCCCCTTAAAATTAGCTTGAAAATTATGTCTTCAAAAATCGCATGATACGCGAATATATACGGTAATTCTTTTTTTAGATGTGAGGGGTGCGAGAAAATCTGCCGAAGACATTCTTTTTTTAAACTACCCTTTTTATTTAATATTAGGTTGGTGCAAAAATAATGACGTAATAATGTCGTTTTTTGACGTTAAAAATACGTCAAAAAACGACATTAATACGTCATTATTTTTGCACCAACCTAATATTTCTTATCTCTTTACATAAAAAAAAAAACGAGTGCTCTTGGCGAAAGCATTTCGTCGCTGAAAATTAGAAAAAAATCACCCCCCACCAGGTATCCTCTTTTATTCAAACCACCCGGTTCATTAAGATTTTCCTTTGTCTACGTAGATTAGGCTATTTGATTTTTACGAGATGACAACCATAACTTTGTTATTAATGACGGATTTGTATGGAAGCGCCTAATGAAAATAGAACTAATTAAAAAGTCGTAATGGTCAAAGAATCTAGCTAACCATTACCTCAGCGGAAGCCTCACGTGTGTAATGGGACCTATTTTGGTGGGTAATGAAAATGGGTGTATTGGTTGTGTTTTTATGTTGTCTGGGGAATATGGCTACTTTTAGAGGTGAATGCGTAAAACTAGTTTTCATCGTCACCATCTATCTACCTCTGATTTTATTTAAGCTAAGGTTTCATGAATATTTATTGATTCAGTAGCCGGGGCAACTGAAGACAGAAGAAACATTGTAATTCTTACTCATGATCCTTTGCTTGGCGGCGACAATCTTTTCTTCGAGTTCTTGCCCTACAACAGAATGCCACGGGATAGCATGTGGGTTGCCCTCGATCCGTCCACTAAGCCTTTTGTCCATTTCATCCACCGATGAAAAGATGGATTCATAACTTTCCGAAGGTTATTAGCACATGAATGTAATAAACTCGATTTTTTTATTCTGCTCTCCGATTCCTTTTTTTCCTTTTTTTTTTGGTAAAAAAATGTTGGCATCTTTATCGTGTGCAGATTTTCTTTCCATGATGTTCAGTTTTTTATTGGTGTTTTTTTTTTTTTTTTTTTTAAAACAAGTTTACCCATCTTCTCCATGTTCAGATTAAAGGCGGGTTATTTATCTTCTGTATCTCTCAAAGTTTCACCCACGTTGTTTTTATAGCGTCCAATTTTTATATGTCCCGGCTTCAAATGATCTGTTTTGTTAACAAAATCTTTTATTATCTTGGAAACACTGGTAATAATCTCAGTGACTAGAGAGTTAATTTTTTTTTTCGTCTTTTGTTGATAGAAAGTTAATGTGTATAATCTTAAATTGAACACTTTTGGTGATTATAGTACACTAGCAGTACAGACCGGCGTTGCCCGGGAATGTAACAGTAAAATATAGATCAAGTATCGGCCATCATAAAGACTGAAAAATAAAATTAACAAAGATTATTGTTTAAGGTTGACGGACACGCATGTCTTAATTAGGTTTTTTTTTTTAACGAATTGGTCAAACCCAAACTCAAACAAAAACATTGTTTTCAATCGTTATGACTCTACCGATTGAATAGAATTTTATTATAAACAATTGTCTTGTAAATGGAATTTTTAAAGCATTCTGAATGTAAAAATAAAGAAAAAAGTGTGCAAGACAATAAGAAAAACACTACCTGCCAAAAAAAAGTGAAATTTTGTTGAAATCAGTTGAAAATGTAGGAAATCCGATAAACACAACACACACACACACACACACACACACACACACAAACAACCTGGGTTTTATAATAAGTAAAACTCGATATGAGTTGTCCCCCTTTCATTCTCGCGACAACGATGCCTCTTAATCGTGTTTTCAAATTGATTTCGTGCAAAAACAATTGGGTTTTTCAATTTTTGGTGCTGTCAGAACTACCGCAAGTTAATTTTACGTAGTCTAGTGAAGTTTTGTTGAAATCGGTTGAAAAATGTCTGAAATCCGATCCAATATATAAACGAACAGACACACACACAACCTGGGTTTTATAATAAGTATGATGTCTTGTGGATTTTGCGTACTCTTTGTGGACTTGTGCCAGAAGTAAGCTAAGCTTTCAAAATAAATTAACAGTAGGTTACAAGTTCTGTTCTAACGTCATGCAGGGTGCCTTATTTGTTATATATACTTCAATAAATATTGCAAACATACTTGAAATGATGTATCTATTTGATAATTATGAAAATCATTTTGCATTTCTCTACTAGTATATTTCTTGCAACAACAGGTGTAAAAAAATACACAGCTTGAAAATCGTAACTTCTATAATGATACTGTCTGCCACATGGTTAACGAATTTGGAAATTTACAAACATATCTTTTACCAACTTCAACTTGGTGAATTTATTACGCAACAGCTATGACTATCATTTAATTTGGAAATTAGCACATAATCATTCTGTTCGCGCCATAACAAGTATTTTGGGCCCTGACAATCCGCCCACGAATAATGGCTTATTCTGTTTTGATCGTGGAAAGAAAGAACAAATGACATATTAGAAAGGCTGTTTGGGTTAAGAGAAAGGAAGAAAAAGCGAGGATAGAACGGAGAAAAAGAGGAAAGAAAGAAAATGGAATAAAAATAAAGATGAAGTAGGAAGAGTGAAGAAGAAGAAAGAAAGAAAGAAAGAAAGAATGGGGAAGAAAGAATGAATGAATAAGAAAGAAAGGAAGATGGATGAGAATGAATGAAAGAAAGGAAAGAAGGGTGAGGATGAATGAAAGAAAGGAAGGAAGAAGGTTGAGTGTGAATGAATGAAAAAGGAAGGAAGAAGGGTGAAGATGAATGAAAGAAAAGACGAGGAGAAAGAAAAGAATGAAGGAAAGAAAGAAGAAAAAGGAAAGGGTAGAAGCAAAGAAAAGAGAAAGGTAGAGAAAAAAGGGAAAGGAAGGAAGAGAAAAAAAGAAAGGGAGAGATGAAAAAGAGAAAGGGAAAGATGGAAAAGGGAGAGATGAAAAAGAGAAAGGGGGAGATGCAAAAGGATAGGGAAAGGGAGAGATGGGTGAGATGAAAAAGGAAAAGGTAGAGAGGGAAAACAGAAAAGGAGAGATGGAAAAGGGAAAGAGAGAGATGGTAAAAGGAAAGGGAGGGAAGAAAAAAAAGAGAGAGAGGATATAAGAAAAAAGAACTCTAGTTTAATTCCCGCTTCAATGAAATTTTAAAAGTTTCAGTTTCAAATCTCTTCATTTATTTTTTTAAATGTCTCTTCTTCACCTTATTACTTGTCGTTTGCTTTCATGTTTAGCTAAAATATTTACCGTTTTAATAGGATAATTTCCATAGCTCTATTGCAGTCGTAGAACTCTGACGCAGCTTATTCTTTCATTAACATAAAATTATAATTAGAAAATTAAAATAAAAATCATTAAATTCTATGTTTATATTTTTCCCTTGACTCAGCAATGTCTGGGATTTTATATATATATATATATATATA
This sequence comes from Acanthosepion pharaonis, assembly GCA_903632075.3. Classification (NCBI taxonomy): domain Eukaryota; kingdom Metazoa; phylum Mollusca; class Cephalopoda; order Sepiida; family Sepiidae; genus Acanthosepion; species Acanthosepion pharaonis. Next base: position 489,923 of record CAHIKZ030001574.1, on the reverse strand, counting down.
TATTATATATATATATAATATATATTTACTGAAATGAAATTTGTAAAAAAAAACAATTGTCATTATGTCTACACTATCTAAGAATTACTTATTAAAATGCTACTGAAAGTGAAATATTATATATATATATATATATATATATATATATATATATATATATTGTGTGCGCGCATGCAGCAACATTTATTTTAAATATCTTTCATTAAATATGGCAGAAAATTTTATATTTACTTTTTCCAGCATCCTTTAAGTTTTTTCCCTTTTGTCGGAGTAAGGTAGTAAAAAAATTTTCCGTAATTTTCATTGTCCTTAGCGCTTTCCGCCATTTTCAAGTGGGTTTGTTTTTGGTGTTCTTAAAAATATATATATATATGTAATAAAAATAAAATACCACTTAAACTGTCAAAACACGAGGAAAAGATAACACCAAAAGCAAAAAACAAGAACTTGCATATGGTTAAAAAATTGGCCGAAATCGCTTGGGACAATGAAAACTACGGAAAATCTTTGTACTTACTTAGTCCTACAAAACGAAAAAACTAAATAAAAATAAATACATCTTCCTTTACTGCCATATTTAATGAAAGAAATATATACACACAATTAGAATTGCACAAATCTGTGACATCTAATTTAATTTATATTATCACTGTTTTAGTCATAGCATAAAATGTTATTGGGAAAATTTTAATAGCTTTTCTTTTTTTTTTTTTTTGACTCTTTTCGTTTTTTTTTCGTTTCCTTTTTCTTTTTCCCCCTTTTTTTCTACCTTTTCTTTTTTCCTTCTCTTTTCTTTTTTCTTTCTCTTTTCTTTTTACTTCTCTTCTTTTTATCCTTTGCTTTTTCTTAACTTTTCTTTTTCCCGCTTCTTTTTCCTTTTCAGAATTTTAAAGCAATTTTGTTTATTATCTGTATGTTTCATCCCTTTGTCAAATAAAGAGTTAAATGATTCTTGGAGCAATAAAATTAGTCGACAACCTTGTTCTAGTATCTTTAGCAATGGATTGCATGTATGAATTCCATTTGAGGTGTGAAGGAAAATTTAAACAATACTTTGATTAGCCTCAGCATCGCAACATAGTTATTAAACTTGTACGTTCTATCACGCAGATTGCTTGAGGAAGGCCTCGTGCCAGGATAACCTGGACCGAGTATATATACAGAGGCTCTTTTTTTTTCATTTTTTTTTAATTCTTTCTTGAAAGAAATGTTCTTGGATGCTGTGATGAAACCAGTAAATATTATTGAAGTTATTATCGTCTAAAATGGTAAGTTATCTTGCCACTTTCATTACTCCTTGATTCTGGCATTTATCATCCGTGTAAAAAAAAAAAAATGTTAAAATTACATATCACGTGGTTTAGCAACATATGAACGCGAAGATTTAAAATATTTTTCTGACAGCATCACGTCAGTCGACTGCCTAAAATCTAATCACTGTTCCGACATACAAAAAAAACTTTATATATATATATATATATATATATATATATATATATATATATATATATATGAAGAAGGGAGGGACATATAGCGACGCTTTTGCGAAAGGAACAGCGCTATTAACACGAGTTATGGCAATATGCAACACTGAACTTTATGAAAAACTAAATATTAACCTCCATATGCTTGACTGGCTTTCCTTCCTGTGCTTAAAGGTCAACCTGTCTGCCGCAGTAAGCGCTTCCTACAGTGCATTTCTAGCCCTGGTGTGCGACATATATCTTCAATATTCCCCCCAACAATGGTAACGGTTTGTATACATGTTCGCTGTGGCGTATAAAGATAGCCATAAAAGAAGCAAAAATCAATATCGTCGTGATAATGATGATGATAGAAGCCAATAATATTCTGAGACTTATTTTCAGGCTGATATATCATCGCCGAACGGATGTTGTTGTGATAGACAAATAAATTAAGGATCTCAAATTTTACCTATTTTTTTCCGGATATGAAATATCAGAAGTTCAGTTAAGGGCGCCTATTGGGCATCCTCAAAGGAAGCCAAATAATTCGAAGTAACTATATCTAGGGGTCACTTATACGACCAAAACATAACATATTTTCATTTATATTTTGTTAAAAAAGATGTACATATATTTCCATCAATTTTTATCGACATTGTTGTAGTATTATGTCCTCTGTGAAAATAAGGTATTTTGGTTCATGTGCGAACTGAATGGCTAGGGATGAGTTCCTGTGGTGATTGTTTCAATTGCTCCAATGAATGGGTCATGATTCGGGGTAGCTAGGAATAAAATAGTTAATGATGACCAGACTTTGCTCTTCGGCGTGATGGCAAAAGCAATTTATTATTTTCCTAAACAAACAGATTTACGTATGACTGGTCGGCACAGGTGTTAGCTCTTCTGCCAATGATATTGATATTCGGAAGGGGGATGGGGTCATTACCCTGTGCCGGAGATGTTTCCCAAAAAGGGGTAGTGCCGAGAATACTGCCGAAAAATTCACATTAAATTTCGACTTTGATTCACACTCTGTTGAACGCCGAGTTAAATACCGTCATACGGGCAAAGTCTTCACTTTATTATCGTGTAAATAAAGCGTTTGTAGTATTGGATCGCGTTGTTCGGTGTCCTTATTACCACACCTCCGCAACTATTATAACTGTCAATATCGCTATCGTTGGCCGCTATACGCGATTCCTTTCAAACTTCACTGAAGACGAGGTTGGCTGACTCGAGGTCCACTCTCTTTGTCTCTGTCTCTTTGTATCTGTCTGTGTCTCCTTGTGTCTGTGTCTGTCTCTGTCTCCTTGTGTCTACTTGTGTCTGTCTACTTGTGTCTGTCCCTCCATGTGTGTGTGTCTGTGTCTGTCTCTCTCTCTCTGTCTCTTTCTCTGTCTTTGTGTTTCTGTCTCTTTCTCTGTGTTTCTGCCTCCTTGTCTCTGTCTCTGTGTACTTGTGTCTGTCTACTTGTGTCTGTCCCTCCATGTGTGTGTGTCTGTCTGTCTCTCTCTCTCTCTCTCTCTGTCTCTTTCTCTGTCTTTGTGTTTCTGTTTCTTTCTCTGTGTTTCTGTCTCTTTCTGTGTGTGTGCCTCTTTCTGTGTGTGTGCCTCTTTCTCTCTGTGTTTCTCTATGTCTGTCTGTCTGTCTGTCTCTCTCTCTCTCTCTCTGCCTGTGTGTGTGTGTCTCTGTCTCTCTCTCTCTGTATCTCCCTGTGTCTGTATCTTTCGCTGTATCTCTCTCTCTCTGTCTCTCTGGTAAGTAGGGTGAGGAATAATTCTAAACTGTGGAACTATTCCTAACGGAACCTCACGGGCTAGATTATTTGCTGCTTTTATCAAAACCGATGCCCATTTACTGTGATGTATAGCATGATATACACTTATAAGGTTGAATTTAATGATGTTCATATTTAATGACGCAATTTGTGCATGACGGTCAGTTTGCTGACTCACCCTAAAATACGTTCGGCAAAATGGCACCTGATCGGGTTGTTTTGAGGAGGGTATAACCAATACTGAATTGAAATTGTTCCCCGATCCGACATGAATCGGAGTGATAGCATCTGTTAGAGTTTCAACGATGGACAAATAGTAAAGCCCGAAATTAGAGTCAAACTATGAAAATATATAAATACTTTAAAAAAAATTATCACCAATATTTTTATAGTAAAAAAAAAAAAAATTACTACCAGCAATACGTTATGTGTTGTTTTTTTGTTTTTTGTCTTTTTCTGAAGAAAAAAAAAGTGCCAAAGCTCACAAGAAAATAATTCCCACATTAAATGACCCATAAGGACTTGATATGCCTTTAAACAATTAAAACCAAATTAATTTCTAGGCGTACTACATTCTTATTCATTAAAATGTCCAGAAATAATAAAAATGAAGCAGTTTTCGTAAGATTGTGAATAAGATATTGAAACATCTGAAGAATTTTTATTCGGTTTAACATCCTAAAATTAATATGATCAGGTAGTGTAGTATATTTATTGGAAGATATGACCAAATTATAATGTTAAAAAATGGTTTGAACTTCACTCGGTACCCGTTATAGAATGCCATTAAGTCACACCTATTTGTGGAATTTGCCATCATACTGACAGATATACAAAAAAAAGTAAGAGACTAGATATTTTCATGAAAGATAACGAACAAAATGTTTGCCTTTCCTGTGCATCGAGATAAATTATTTTTAGTTAAGTCAATGAGGATTTCTCATATACTTAACCAAAAATATTCTTTAATTCATCATTGATCAATTAAAGAATTACTAAGATCTTGAAATTGAGAAAATGTTATAGCTTTAAATACTTCTTAAACCGATAATAACTGGAGCCGTGTGTACGATCGAAATTGAAACAGTAATCAAGAGACTCTCGGTAAAATTTAAAGAATCATCTACAATTTTATCGGTCTTAACCTGACTTTTAGGATTTAGTCCCCTTCCCACCACCTAACTTGACCTTCCCTGTGCCTTTTCTGTATATTTCTTCCTGCTATTTATGTTAATAAGCGTTTCTGATTAGTGTTGTTTTTTTTTCTGGACATAATCTGCCAATATATCTTATATATACGAAGACTTTCGGCTATTCCATTGGTCATTATCAAGATAGAATATATAAAATATCAGATTCCTGCTATTTAGGTTAATGAACGTTTCTGATTAGTCTTACCTGTTCTGTATATAATCTGTCAGTATATCCTATATATGCGAACACATTCGGCTATTCCATTAGTCATTATCAAGATAGAATATATAAAATATCTGGACAGATTTTACGCCCTTTAGTTCGCGTATGAATGGCAGAAAAATTAAATAAAGTACTTAATCTCGGTTACTTGTCAGTTCGTTTTGAACAAAACTTATATAAAATTGGGATTACTGCCTAAATACACAACTAAGTACACACAGACACACACGCGTTTGCGCGTTTTTTACAATTCATTACTACTTCATTAAAGACTTAAAAAGTCAGGCCGGAAGACAAAAATTAAACAGTTAAAAAACAGACGTTTTTCCAATCGACTAAATATAACGTATAATAAACACGCACACACAGAGAGACTAGTATCTATATATAAAAGGCCGTCGAATTGATTTTAAGATTTCGGCTCAAAAGTTTGACATACTCCAGAATATTTCTCGTTTCTTTAAGCAACAGAATTCACCGGAAGCTGAGGACTATAAATGTCGTGTCTAATTTTGTAATGACGTTGACACTGAACAGGATCTACTTTTGGATGTTGGCCGAACAATTGTGCTCGGCTTTTGTAAACGGTGGACATGAAGGAAGTCTGCCTTTAACAAGCGGTAAACGCCAAATTTAACGATTGGGATCTATATCAATTCTAAAGCGAACGGTCAATAATTAGACCAAATTAGAAACCACGAAATAATGGAGATTGACACCGTTTAATAAAACTCTCTAGAAAATATATAGAATGAAAGAGAAACATGTATATATTTGTTTACTAGGGCGGGGGTCGCCAACCTTTTGCTAACTAGGGTTTTAAAATCATTCAGTGTGCCAACAGCTTTCGTATTTATATACAAAGTAATATATTTTATATAGTAATATAATATGAAAACCACATTAATAGAAATAAACTGTTTTTAAAAGATTTTTAAAATTTTTTTTTATTATTAATGGGAGTCCAATAAGCGGCCAGTTTTGAAACAGCTGAATACCTTCTGTGAATTTTAATAGTTACTAGCAGCATGGCCCGGCGTTGACCATGCTTGATTCAAAAATCGTACGACTCATACAGCAATCGTTATCACTTGACTTAAAATATTTTTGCCCTTCCTTGCCTTTAAAGGAGTGCCCTTTGCCATGCTGATGTTGCTACATGCCTTACTTCTTGCCTATCTCACACTGCGAATTTTTTCTAAGCTCTATACTAAACATTAAATCTGTTACGAAAAAAGAACTAAACAAAATGAACACAAAACGATCACCTTTAAAAAAGGACTCGTAACTGGAAAAGCCGAATGAAAAAAGAATGTTAACAACAAATTATTTTTTCACACCCAACCCAGTTCTGCGGAATCAGAATCAACGTTGAGTTTAAGCAAGCGAATGAGCCAATTGGAGTAAAGTGCCATGCAGATTTAATTTTTTTCCCACTTGTGACGAATGCAGCTATCGATTTTTTTGCATGCTAGCATGCTAGTTAACATTTGTTTCAGTCAGCTCTTGGCTCTCACGCTGGCCAGTAGAATCTTTTTGCCTATTCGTGGCATGCAGCTATAGGCTCTCACTCTGGCCAGTACAAAATGGCTGCAAACTACATGAAAACTGCCGTAGAAGCATGAAAAAATCGATTATTTCCACTATCGATGGGAGTTGGGAAATGCAAAGTCGGTCTTGGCCTTTCCACTAACGTGGAGCATGTGCATGTAAATTTTGGTGCAAATCCGTCGAAAATTGCCATGCATTCGTCACACACACACATACACACACAAACACACACACACACACACATCATGCCTTTTATAGATAGAGACTGGTTGGGATTTCGTGATGTCTTTTGCGGCTGCGTGGCACGCATGCCGTAGGTTGGCGACTTCTGTCCTAGGAGATCAATTACGCTTTCATGCAGGCTGAACGTAAGGAGTTTAAAAAACAAAGTCAAAAATACATCCGACATCAAGGCCTCTCATCGGGATGTTCTGAGGAGGGTGGAGCCACCTCTTAATTCTTGTTGTTGCAAGGTCCACTCTGATCCGGGGTGGTAGCACCTGTTTTGTTCTCAGATATGGCATCAGAACATTAATGAAACATTAAAATTGATTGTTATAGTAAAAATACCAAATATGCATTTTTTTCTGTTTAGAAAAAAAAAAAAAACAGCAATAAATTTTACTCACGACATAAACTCTCTTTACAAAAATAGCTCAACGAAACCTTAACTACAAAATGATTTCTAAACAAAGAATACAAGCTCTATTGATAAAAACCTATCCTAAAAATTATGTCGTCATTAAATAACCCATTGAGGTGTTGATATGCCCTACAACAAAATAAACCAAAACAAGGAAAGAGGACAGTTGTACGTAAAAAAGAAAAATGAAAAAGTAAACAAAATCGTTTGTTCATTTCTGTTGACTAAAATAATATTATTTATATTGTGCGGACTGTTCTCGTGTTTATTTCCATATTCGCGAGGTTTCAGTCGTTGTACTCTTCGCCCTTCTTCAGGTGATATACGTTGGTTTTTCGAATCGAACCCTTTATTTAGTCCACCCGTGTAGATAATTCCACGCATCATGCCATTCTTATTTCTCGATGTCAGTTTATGCTCTTTATTAACTTAATTCTACAAATTTTTATTCTATCTGCTGTGGCCAGGTATTGAAATCAAAACTCATTTTGTAAAGTGACTTTCTGGATTACTCAACCAACGCTTTTATCCACTCTGAATCTTAGGGCCTTAGAGATCTAATGTCTAAAACATTTTTTTTTTTTTACTAGGGTTCATATTGCATTTGCTGTTGTTGAATTTTTTTCTCTAGCTTTCTGTATTAATGGTTCTCATATTGTATTCATGCCTATGCTTGGTCGGCTTAGATTATTTTGGCCTAGTATATACGCTAATTTGCTAAGCGTATCTTAGATGTGTCATTAATCAGAAAATATTGAACACCCACTGAGCATGGAACTCACCACTCGGTCGCAATTGATCTAGCAAGACAAGCCTGTTAAGCATTAGACAACGTCGAAAAACAAACACACTATCACTCTCCAGGTTGTTTTTAGTAGATAGCCATGTTTGAAATAAGCGTTTTTCCAACAGTGTATATTTACAGCTAAAGGGAAACACAGGTGCGAAGCCATTAATAGAACATATTTTCTTGATTTTTTTCCCCCTCTGTCTTTTCTACAAATATTTTCCTGGCAACTGCTGCGACGAAGTTTTTCCTTGGTGCCCCGAATACGCGAATTTAAGCGTGCTACTAAATTAGCACATAGGTCTCACCTTTTACTTAAACAGTTTTTTTCTGACACTGTCAATGGAAGTCTCTTACGTTTACTTGCTTCCCTGAAAACAACAATCTTCAAAAATTTAAATGCAACATCAATCGCCATATTCAATCTTCCTGAATTCCATTCATCTTTTTATCCTTCCCTGAATCCTCTATACCCAGTTTTTTCTCTCATTTTCACTCTTTGTAATCACCTACGTACTAGTGGCATTCCCATTTGAAAAAATTATAAATATATATATATATATATATATATATATATATATATATAAAAGTGAGTGTGCGTAAACCAAGCAAATAAACTAGACATCCCAATGCACTCCATACTAGCACAAAAATTATTTAATATATATGTGTTCATAGGTATATATTACAGTATGTGTATGTAATATAGTAAAGTAAAAACAAAACAGCAGGTTGAACTAAAGTACAACTATTCAAAAGACCCAAATGCACTAAAACAAAAGAAAACATCGAACAAGAACATCAATAAGGAAAACACTTAACTATTCAGTCAAGTGCTCAATGCTTAGGTTACTTCGGCACAGCAAAATCGCTTGAGGACGTTACTTCACATGAAAGTAAGGCCGTTTCATAATATGAGATACACGTCATGCGATCTTCAGGTGATTGAATGTTATATATATATATATATATATATATATATATATATATATAATATATATATATATATATATAATATTTTTCATTTATTTACAATCAATGAATCATTCATGCAAAAAATAATTTTCGACTGTTAATTTCCATACCTGAACATGACTGAATGTACAGTCGAAAGTACTCGTGTATTTAAGAAAGACCTTATACAGAATATAATTAAAAAAAAAAAAAAAAAAACACGGATCATAATATTCATCGAGTGATGAGTAGGTTAATGCATCTTTAAATTTTTTGTACCGAAAGGATTTCGCCATTTTATATCATTAACTTTACTAATTTACTTTTTGTATGAATGATTCATTGTAATATATATATATATATGTGTGTGTGTGTGTGCGAGCGCGCGAGCGTTTCTATGTATATTTTGGTTGGCAATCAACCAAAACTTGATTCATCAGTTATCCATTCGTATGGTTATATGTCCAGCCGACTTCGCTTAATATTTCATAATATCATTCAACCTGATCGGTCCTTGTTTTGTTGCTGAGGTTCATCTCTTGTATTCCTCTTTCTATTGATCTCAGCGCATTTCTGGGCTTATTTTCAAGTTATACCAATTACCAATTTTCACGCCTCTAAGTCATTTGCATAGTATCGATCTCTACCTATGTATCTCTCTCTCTCTCATATATATATATATATATATATATATATATATATATATATATATATATAATTATTTTATAATCAATTTTTCTTTTCAACATCATCACTTGATAAGACACAGAGTGTATTGAAACAAAATGGCTATTTTTGTAGTGATTTTATAACATACTTATGTTATAATTTTTTTTAAAATAATTATATCTGCTCTACTTTGTATTGAGCACTCTTTTAAGAATAGTAATTGTTGGTTATTGGAATTCATTCCGTGTATACCAATTATATACTTTGATATATATATATATATATATTATTTTTAAGCAGTAATTATTCATTCAAACAAGTCTGATTAAAACTATCCGACAACATCTATTTAATATTTTAACGTAATTTTTCGGAGAAGTTGTTGGTCTATCCACAATTTCCATCCGATTACGCCACACCTTATTCGAAAATTGGAAAAATATAATAAAGAAATCAAATAGACCCTGTCGCTTCTACTTAATGAAACTTATTTTGATAAATGGACACTTGCACGCGTGGATAAAACCTTAGTATTCCGACTATGAGCGCTGAGCGTGAATCTGACCATATTTAATTTGACAGCAAATTGAATTTTTTTTGTAATATTGGCGTGAGGCAATGTTCCTAATATGCATTGTCTTTTTGAAGTGACGATGATCCACCATATATTTTTAAAAATATATTCTACAACAATTCAATGTTTTGTGGAAAACCGACGAAACGCTTGTCAAGTGACCAAAGTTAAACGAAAACCAATAAAGAAAAAAGGATAAGTTAGTTAGTATCTACACAGATGATACCACGGTGTAGTGGTGCACCTTCAAAAATCAAGATGACCAAATCCGGGCAATTGATCTCTCCTCTAATCAAGCCCTAACAGATCAATGGTGTGGGCGGGGACTCTCTTTAACCTTAAATAATACAAAATGCAAGCCAGTAACACTTCATCATTACTGAGCTGACCCGGCATTCATGATCAAATATTGCGTCTTCTAAAATTCTATTTGCTTTGGGTGTCTTTTGGGAGTACAGTTGATCAAGTAGAATTCGTATATGATCTATAGGTAGGGGCCCTTCGAGGCGCTGTAATTGTTAGCTTGTCTCGTTAGAACAATAACGACTGAGTAGTGAGTTCGATCCTCACATGGTGCCCCCTACTTTCGACCTTGTGCCACATCTAAGATACGCTTGGAAAATCACTATATGATCCGTAGATATAAAAAAAATAGCACCTTATATTCTCTAAAATGTAAGTTGATTGATTCGTTTATTTATAGCTTCTCTGCCCCTTTGTCGTTTATTTAAAGCCAGAAAATATTTTTTATATTGTAAGATTTTTTTCGTTAATAATGAGTGATATGTATTCCTAAGTAATTCACCTGAAAACTGACCTCCTACCAAGTACTAACAGTGTGCTCTAGGACTTGACCAACAAACTTTATGAAATATAGATCATCTCCGATAAATCCAAATAATGGAAAATAGCCCAAACAGTAACACTCGTGTCGACATTACCATGAATGGGGATTCACTGGAGTATGTGTCCAGTTTAAATACTTAGGATAAATCCTGTCTAAAGACGGTACCTGCAACTTGGAAATCCGCACACCCGTTGCCACAGCCGTGACAAAAAAACCAATGAGTTTGTGCGGAAAAGGGCTGAAATTTTGTGGGACACCAGGATCCTCCTCTCGTCACTGTCAAACGGAGACAAATGGCGTGGTTTGGACATAATTCAAAGCACAATAGCCTGTGTCAGACCATCATGCAAGGCTCTGTTGAAGGTGAACGTAGGAGATCACGCCAACGCAAAAATTGGTTGGATAATATCAAAGAATTTCTGTTACCTGTCGTACAGATCAAAGACAGAAGATGGCGATTGACATAGCTTCGGCTAGGGATCCTCTCTGCCCGGAAGCAGAGAGTTCGACCAGCACAGCTGGAAGAGATTTTAGCTAGACTCCGTAGATAATTATAGGTTGTTACTACCTATAGTGTAGTCACTCGGTGACAGGTTATTCCATTACATCAGTCTTTGAATAACGCACGAAGTGCTGATTACCCGTAAAAGGAAACAAATCGCAATACAGTGCTCTCAGTTTCCTTAAAATAACACTGTACGCTTCACTAAATTCAATATCTTCGGATATGTCATTTTACAATTCAGCTCCTATCAAAATCCTCTCTTTCCAGCCTTGACAGTGTTCGAAAGCGTTTACACGACCTTGCAAGCTACGAACATATGAAATGTTGCAAGCCTCTCTACTCTAGCGCTATTTTCATGGAAGTATTGTCACCTGCCACATTCCATAGGTCCAGTAATTCAGACTTTTACAGCTACAAGCAGTTATGCCACATACACGGAGGCAAATCATCCTCATTTCCTTCATTTTTCCATTGGTAAAAAGAAAGGTTAATTATGGCAGCTTCTTACAGAGATGTTTCCACAGACCCCCCCCCACAATGATCCATCGTTACCTATCGTACACATTCTCATAAGTTACAATTATTTCACCTCCTCCGTCCATACTTCAAACGCATTTCGTCGATGTTCGGGTATGTCTACCTCCCCGGACAAGATTCTACCTTTCGGCATAGCCTCGTCCGAGTTCCTCTCTGCTCGAAGGCAGAAAGTTTGACAACAGCAAAGAGCTGAGTAACAGATCCCAGCTAGACGATATTTACCAGCCTCCTCGCGAGGTAGGATGTGGCACAAGGGCGATGTTATCTTGGGGTAATCCATGCCCGTAGGCTCGGCAAAAAAAAAAAAAATCCCCGTAGACTCCGTATTAGTATCTGTGAAATGTGCCTATATACAACAAAGAATTATCTTACATGAATCTATACATCGTGATTGAAAAGTAACTCACTATTTTCTGCATGATGTGCTCTCCTGTTTTGAGGGCTTTCCCCATCGGATTCTTCCCGAAGGATTGGCAGAGGAGGAGATTCCCATCGGAGTAAATACTTCAATTGTATTATCTGTTCCGTGCCGGGGGCCTTCTCTCTTTCCTTGCGAGAGACTTCTTTTTGTCACAATTTCTTAATGAAATATAAAATATCTGTTTATATTTCTGAGATGAGGTATTATGTACACTATTTACATTGTTCGGACTATTGTCCTACCTTGATTGACTCTTGGGCTAGTTATTGAAGGAACATAGATTTAAAATTAAATAGTATTATCAAGATGTTATTCGCAATTTTTCGTGTTACATTGATATAGATATATGTCAATTTCAGCTTTGAGATTTTTTTTAGAAATATTTACAATAACTTATTTAGAGATGTAAAGTTCAGTATTTTCCATATCTAGGCAGCCCTTTTTCAAATAGGTGCAACTTATAAAAGGATGTTGAACACAGAACTGGGAAGAGTCAATACTCATAAAATTGAATCGCTGATTATTAAACACCGTCATTGAGCAAGTAATAGACGAGTCAAGGTTTCCACGTAAAGTTATATTCAGTGAGTTCACATCGAGCAAAAGTACCCGGAGTTGTTCTCTTTGAAGTTACAAGGACTAACTCGGGGCTAAAATCGTTTGAAACACAAACACGAAGCCTTACCAACTGGTGAGGTTCCCTCAACATTGCAACCAGAAACTTCAAATCCACCAGAAGAGAAAAGGAAGAAGTCAAACGACAAATGAGAAAGCCTCGACCAAATCAACATGGACATCCAACAATATTATTATGCCCTCAATGCCATGTAAGATTTGGCCTAGTTCGTCATAAGTGCCAGCATCCTAAGGTGGGAGGGGGCGAACAACAAAGGAATTAACTTCTTCAATACGAGATAAACTCGACAATTTTATGCAAGATTAGGGTTGTTCATATTTGAAATTAATATATATATATATATATATATATATATATATATATATATATATATAGTGAAATATGACATACGATGTTTGACCTGAATGTCCGAGAAATTTTCATAGAAAACATTCAGGCCGGTAAATGTTATTTAATACTGTTTATTATGAACAGAGCATTTACGTAAATACTTGTATCTATAAAAAAAGAACGTTAAACATAAAAATGTCTTTACTAAATAAATTGTCGGACTTTGTCCATTTCTTAATATATATATATATATATATATATATATATATATATATATGTGTGTGTGTGTGTGTGTGTGTGTGTGTGCACTGCTGATATTCATTACATTTCAGTATATATTTTTATACTGGATAGTAAAATAATATATAACCTTAGAATCTGTTTAAAGTTTTTCTGTGATGCAAACACAGCAGTAAAAAGTGTGAAACTTTTGGAAAAGAGAGGACAGACGACTCAAAATAGAAACTGAAATATTTGCCAAGATAAAAGCAAGAAAAAAATGACTTCAAATACGTCGCAAAAAGAAACTGAGGAAATTAAAAGTGACTTGTCAAGACAGAAAGTATTTGAACAAGCTGGTTTTCGAATGCAAATAATGAGAAACTAAGCCGACTATCAAGAACATTGTTTTAACACAAGTAACCAACTGTAACCAGACTGCCATCTTTGAGTAAATATAAAGAAAAAAGCGCCTTATTTGGCCGAATACATACATGAACACTTATTTGTCAACTGGAACTTTTCGTGTTGAATATTACATTAGGTAGACCAAAAGATTTTACTCTTCATGGAAATATTTGACCAATACGATGTGGAAGAAAACAAGAGTAATATGGAAAAATGTTTTGTGATATTGTCGGCTCTAACATTTTAATTTCCTTTTAGTTTGATCAGAGTGTAAACATCAATGAATAAAATGGTTTTAAGTTCTTGGACAAGAAGTGTTTTAGTTGTTATAAGTATAACTATAATTTTAACAACATGGGAGAGTCTGAGGTTTACCTTAAAAACTGAGTCAGGTTGTGACACAAGGTCGGTTTTTAACGTGGAGACCCGAGTGTTTCCACTCGGACCGCTTGTCTAAGCTGGATTTATGTTTGTTATAGTTGGTCATACCAGCACCACAACGGAACATACGCAACGGGGTGGGGAACGCAAGGGAGGAGCGAAGGCCTCCGGCACGGAACAGATAATACAATGGAAGCATCTACTCCTACGGGAATCTCCATTTTCTCCTCCTCTGCCAATCCTTCGGGAAGAATCCGAGTGGAGAGATCCCAAGAGAGGAGAGCCCATCATACATTAAACAGTGAGTTATTTTTCAATCACCCTCTATAGATTCATGTAAGATAATTCTTTGTCATATGATACAAAATCGATGTAGGCAAGTTTCACAGATACTAAATTAAAGGACTGGCCTCACAGCTTCTCCAAGTAATTTAGTGGATTATTGGACCAGTAGAATATGAGAATGGCTATGTAAAATATGATTTGTTTGCAGTATAAAGTACTGCAAATGATATTAGAGTCGAAACAGTTGAAAATAACAACAAAGTGTGCGTATCAAAATGCGAAATAATTTATTCAGGCATGTAGGTTGTTGTGAAAAACAAATACAGTAGACCCTTGTAGTCTGCCCCATTATACGAACAACTTTCTTTACGAGCTGATATCGTGAGCATTTTTGTATCGTATGACGAGTAAAATTTCGCAATACGATCAACCTTCATATACACAGAAGCAGTCGTGACTGAGGCAAACGGAAGCACTGGCAGCTGACGTCACCTATTTCTAAGAAACAGCACCCTCAAGGGCAAGGTGAAGCGCATCTGTGAACGCCTGATGTCTAGAACAATTATCCATTTAATTTGAGAAAATTCTTCGAAGTACTTATCACAGATAACGTGAAAGAACTAGACAAGGAGTAAAATGCGATAAAGATATTAAAGAAAAATACATTATTTCTTTAGGAATATATATATATATATATATATATATATAAAATTAATATATATATATATATATGTGTGTGTTTGTGTGTGTGTATATATATGTGTATGTGTGTGTATATATATATATGTGTGTGTGTGTATATATGTATATATATATATATATGTGTGTGTGTGTGTATATATGTGTGTGTATATATATATATATATATGTGTGTGTATATATATGTGTGTGTGTGTATATATATATGTATATATATATGTGTGTGTATGCATATATATATATATATGTGTGTGTGTGTGTGCATATATATATATATGTGTGTATATATATATATGTGTGTGTGTGTGCCTATATATGTGTGTGTGTGTTTGTGTATATATATATATATATATATATATATATATATATATATATATATATATATATATATATATATATGGTCCGTCTTAATGTTTTTTGGTATAGGATCGAGATTTACGTAGAAGACTCAACATAAAAATATTAAGCAATATTATCCTTTAAGATGAACCTAAATTGACGTCTATTACAGGTAATACATTCGAGATAAATTTTAAATAAAAATATTAGAATTGAATCAGTATATAGATAGACAGACCCTCTCCTGTCCTCAATGACTATGGATTTGGTCGCAGTCATCTGTAAGTAAGGATTAAGCCTGGGCAGGATGGTATGAACGATAAGATGTTGCCCATGCAATATGTCCCCCTCTCTCCACATCGATGATGGATCCAAAGGAACAGCAAGGCTATTAATGTTTGGCACCTGCCAGACCAGGACTGAAATCAGCGAGGAACATTTCACAGCTTTTCAACTGAGACCCACTATGCAACATCAGTCACCCTTATTGCCTCCATATTTCAATTGTACAGAGGGGACTATATTCAGTTTGTTTTTTTCACCAAAACCACCGGTGTTTAGAACAGACTCCCGTGTGGATACTTCTCAAAATTTTAACCTCTTCGTGTTATAGTTTAGACGTTAGCTACCCTTAATATGGCTCCCACTCCGAATTTTTAGCTGTATAGTGCTGCATATAGTTTGGGAATCATTTCTTAAACGGTTCCCACCCAAGGCAATAGAACCCATTCTGTCCTGCTATTTACCCATAGCAGGCGGGAGTATTATCACGTGTGCGAATGCAATGGATGCGACTGGAATTCGAACTCTGCTCTCCTGATTCTTCAATCCAAGCCGCTATCCCTTACTCCACCGTCATTTAATAGTCACAATTTCTTAATGAAATATAAAATATCTGTCTCTATTTCTGAGATGAGGTATTATGTACACTATTTAAATTATTCGGACTATTGTCCTCAACTTTGTCGCCATATTTATTACAACGTTTCGGCCGTTGTACACTCTCACCTTCTTCAGGTGGGTGGAATGTCGAACTGAACACATTATTTCGCTCACTGGGGTAGACTGTTCTTGTTCCACGTGCCATGTTTGATGGATTTCAGTTATCAGTTATCTCCTCTTAATTCACCTCTCCGAGTTCTCCACTGCCTTAACCATGTATTGAACTCACACTCTTTGGGTCCTGTCAGTTGATCTAACTAACGCCTTTATCCACTCTGTCATGTGTCCTCAAGGACACATGGCACAGTGGATAAAGGACAGACCGGGTTCTATTGCCTTTTGCGTGGCAACTGGTTTATCGCAGAAAAAAAAATGACAACCTACTGCGGGAAAAAAATCTGCCTCTTCAGTCATGTATGGAATGATACGTGGTCGCCTAAGCGTGTATCATGCATGGCACATAACTGACTGAATGTGTGGATTGGGAAACTCCAGCTCATATTATCAATTGTTTCGCCTTGATCCTTTTAGGAACGTCTCGACTTATTCTCTGTTAATACTTTTCAGCTTTTGCTCGCCATAATTCCGCGAAGTTTAAATTCCGATAGAGGGATTAAATTCAAACAACTTCGAAGAATTTAATCAACTAGACTGTTGTTCTTATTGTCTTTTGAACATAAAACATGGATCCCGAAAAACTAATGTTCCTCTATCCTGCCTACTGCCGACATTGAAACATCTATTTATTTTCTTTCAGTTCATGCCATTGTGAATTCATAATATTTAAACATTACGCATTGAACCTTACATATTAAACTTAGGACAAGTACCGCTATCAAAAGTAAGTCAATCCTTTTACAGAAATACATTTTAATATAAATATAAAAATGTGTAAAACTAAAGATTAAATGCAGACAAAATCAGAAAGAGAAGACTATTTTCATTTCAGTAAGGCTTTATTTAATTCCAGGCAGTTGACAAAATATTTTGAGTGATTCTCCATGACTAACACATAGAGAGAGCTATAAGACTCTCTGAAATTCTAAACACATGGTTTGAATCTTAGCCATAAAAATATAGTTGTTGATGTAGCCAGGGAAACAACCTTCACAGATTATTTTAATAGAAAAACGTTATAATGAGATAATAGTAATATATGTTTTGAAGTTAGACCAGAATCTAATATATGTGGTAAGAAATTCTCCTGTGAGGAGCAAAATAATTTGAACATTATACTCTTTAGGCATGCCATTTAATAGGTAATAATTTAACATAGTATTCCGACAGTAATATGTTTATATAGTATTTCTAGAATATTAATTATTCAAATCTTTATTATACTGCGATGATATTCTATCTCTCCTTTTTCCTTTCTAACTCTCTCTCTCTCTCTCTCTCTCTCTCTATATATATATATATATATATATATATATATATATATATATATATATATATATAAATATACATAATATATTTTCTGTTTATACGTTATTTTTATAGATATATTTTGTTTAAGTAAATGGTCTACTTTTAATTAAACAGCATTAATTACATTTACGTGCCTAAATTTTCGGTAAATTCTACAGAAAATGTGCCCTCTCCGACAGGTATGGAAGCTATAACCCATATGGGGAGAATCGTCAGATAGCATTTACTTAAAACAATTATATCTATAAAAAATAATATAAAACACAAAATATATTAAATTATTATCGAATTTCCCGTATACAGACGCGCGCCCACCCACACACACATATATATATATATATATATATATATATATATATATATATATATATATATATATATATATATACAGACGCACACACTGTTAATGTTATTATTAGTTCTGTGCACGGGTTTGCGTTTATAGATCAGGGATATTAATGAAAACCGAATTAATTTGAATTTGTATTGTTCCTGTCCTGCTCCTTTTATCTAATTCTCTTTTTCTTTTTTCATCTCCTTCTTTCTTTCTTTTTTTCCTTCATACATTTTAATTTTTTTCTTTCTGTCTGTCTTTTATCTTTTAGTTTTATCTACCTACCTCTCTAGGGCTATCTATCTATCTATCTATTTGTCTACCTCTCTAGTGCTATATGTCTGTCGACCTCTCTAGTACTATCTGTCTGTCTACCTCTCTAGCGCTATCTGTCTGTCTACCTCTCTATCTACATTACTACCTCTCTATCTACCTCTCTAGTGCTATCTACGTATCTATCTACGTATCTCTTTATCTCCATCTTTCTATATCCGTATCTCTATCTTTCTATCTCCATTTATCTATCTACGTATCTCTCTAACTCCATCTCTCTATCTATAGTGCTATCTCTCCTTTTTCACTTTCTAACTCTCTCTCTTATATATATATATATATATATATATATATATATTTCGTAAGTTTGCCATTTTGTATCTGCTCTCATTTTCCACTTAAACAAATTCTACTCTTGCGTATTTCCCTCTATTTTGCGTTATTGTCTTTCTAATAACAACTTGTTAATTGCTGAAGTCAGTCGGCAAAAACTACAAGCATTCAACCGGCTGTTGTCTCTGTCGTCCTTATAACAACACGGAGCCAATCAAGCTATCATGCCTGCATTGATATTTCAGAATCAACTCGAATCACAAATCAATCAGATTGTTCGTCTATCTTTCACTGGCTTTGAGATCAGTTTTCGTAATCAGGCCTTACGCCAGCCTTCTCTAAGTGGGTATTGTCCACACTTCCATTTCTGCAAGAATGGAGAGAACGCTATTGTACACGTAAGAAGCTAACGATCGCTCATACTTTTACAAACATCAAACACGTCTCTCGGTAATATTACACAAGTCAGCTGGTTCAAACGATTAAGATCCGCTCACAGCGCATCTCTGTAGCTTTTGTATTTCCTCTGCAATCCTTTTATTTCAAAGATAACTAGGCAGATGTTGGCGGGAAGCTCTTATTCCGAAAGAAAGAGAAAGGAATTCCTATTAAATGACTTAGTATCCTCTGCTTATTAACAACGTTCTATTGAGTGAGGCTTAGTGTTTGTTTAGTTTCACTTTGATCATCTTTGCTGGATTATCCGCAGTTATGTCTCCAATCTTGGATTGGGTCAGAATCGTGGGGTTTGGGCAAATGCAAGGAAAATGAACAAGATGGAACCATGAACCGCCTTCTTCAAAGGCGCGGGCTATTTGTCGCTATCACAACGAATCCGGAAGATTCAAGTAATTTCAAACGTGAGGGCAGGCGCCTCAAGTATATTGACATTGTGACAATGTATCTGAACTAAATAAAATATTTATTTCGATTTGGTTAGAGTAAGTCGTCGTTACATTATATATACATGCGTACTCACAAATCTGTAGAGCAAAATGGTACATTGATCATTATATATATATATATATATATATATATATTTTATGAAAAACTATGTAATCCGTATGGGTAAACCTAAGGAGGATAAAATCCAGAGAGCTCAATGTATATCCATAACAAATAATTTAAATAAAAACAGACAATTTTAAGGTACCATGTAATAAATTATTTCATCACACCCCTTTTAAAAGGACTGCGAATCATCAGACTTTACTTCTCTCTTTTTCTCACTATGGGTTTTTTCTTCTCTACCCCTTCGACATCAATATACAACTTCCGTTAAGTTAACCGTTTAAATGTGTCAATATCTGCTAACTCACTCATGTCTTCTCTCTCCCCCCTCACTTCCTCAATTTACATAGGTTTATTACGGCCCATCAAAAATGTGTAAATTTTCTTTTCAATTTTTGTTTGTAAGTAAAGTCTGATGATCCGCAGTCCTTTTGAAAGGGCTGTGGTGAAATAATTTATTACATGGAACTTTAAAGTGGTCTGTTTTTTTTAAATTATATATATATATATATATATATATATATATATATATATATATATATATATATATATATATATATATTTAAAAACATATAAAAAAATAGGAAGGAACTGGTTAGGTAAATAATCCAAATGTCCCTTAATTTAAATTTAGTCATCAATATTTTTTAAAAATAGTGCCAATTTTTGGACAGATTTTGAAATATGAGAAAGTAGAGCATAAAAAATAATTATTTATTTAAAATATGATTCCAATATATATATATATATATATATAGGTCTATATATTTATATATAATTTATGGAATAGAGCCGAAAGACAATTTCATTTTTGAGTATTTGCTGGATGATTTTTTTCCTGATTAAATTTTGTAAATTTTTTGCTTAAAAATAAATAAAAGATATTTAGACTAAAAATTATATATTTTTTCATTAGCCAAATAAATCATTTTGGAAAATAATCAATTGTCCAAAATTAACGTTTAATATTTATATTTATTATATATATATATATATATATATATATATATATATAAAAATTTAATGAAAAAGAAATTTATTTTATATATTTTTATTTATATTTAAAAATGTTATTTTTTAGATACAAAAAGAAAGCAAATTAAAAATTTAAAAAACAGAATTATATATATATATATATATATATATATATATATATATATATATATATGTATTAAATATATTCATTTAATATGAACCTTATATATTATATTTATATGTTAAACTATATATATCATATATAATACATATAAAACATTTTCCTGATATATATATATAAACAAATGACGTCATTTTATATATATATTATTTATTAAACACATTTTTATTTATATTAACGTTGTTATTTTTACATTATGCTTTATATGATAAAACAGTACACAATAACATTTACCGACCTATAAATTTTCATATTTCGTTGTTTGATATTTTGACTTAATCCTATACGGAACCGTCATATACGCCTGATATTTAACCACATTTACAAATATAACGTTAAATATAAATATATATATATACACATTTTTTATATATGTATTTATATACACATACACACACATATATATATATATATATATATATATATATATATATACATTTGCATATATATATATACACACACACATATATATATATGTATGGATACACAAATTTACACATATATAATATATATATATTACACACACATATATATATATATATATATATATATATATAATGGACACATATTATATAAATACATACACACACATATATATATATATAACACATGTATATATATATGTATGCATGTTCTTATACACAATATATGTTATATATATGTATATATATATATACACATATATAACACATATATATATATATAATGATATATACACACATATATATATATACACACACACATATATATATATATATACACAGACACATATATATATACACACACATATATATATATATGTATACTATATATACACACACACATATATATATATATATAATATAATCTTAGACAATCAGCAGTTGGAACAAAGTCGGTAGGCTTTAACACATGTTGACGATGACTTACTAAAATATTTTATACAACCCCAAAATATACGTTGCGTCTTAAAAGCCATCTAACTATTTAAAAATGCCGTAACATATATCTTTTATGCTTCTTATTGGTTTCTTTTTAAATTCATAACTTCAGTTAACAAAGAAATTAGCCAGGAAAAATCTTATAACAGAGGAAAGAAACAAAATCCATTCAAATGGAGAACAGCTTTGTCCCACATATTCAGTTAACATATTCAATATCTTCATTAGCCATTATCTGAGTTATTTTAGCATTGTTCATGTCAGCTGCAACTTCTGTAGAAATTTCATTTTGTATAGGTACACGTTCCAATTGTTTCTTAATATACAATGGAATGACATCTGAGATATCTTTAATAGGTCAGTGTTTATGAATCTATGTTTCTGGTTCTTGTTTAACAGAATCTCTCATATGTTCACGATTCATTTGCAAATAGTCTGTCTATGATTTTCCATATTGTGGCAAGTCAGCAACCGAGACATATTAGCTAAAACGTTGAATCTAATAATAAATCATGAATTCCAAGTGGGGATGCCTGGAATGGATGAGTCGACAGGATTCTTTCTGAGTACAAAATAATGAACTTGTTAAATCCAATGTAAACATTCTTTGCTCTGTTGTAAATCTTTTCATAGACATTTCCCTATATTAATCTAAATTCTGAAGAAGTCTGAAAAATTACGAAAAAATATCTGAGTACAAAATGATCTTGTTAAATATTCCACGATTCTGATTCTTTGTCCTGTTATGAATTGTTCTGCGCGCAAACAAAGAAATAATCACACATAGAATCAATCAGAAGTATTAATGCGATTATTTTGGCGACATCCATCGCTAGAAACATAATATATGCATTAAAATACTGTTAATCCATAGTGTGAAGTGATCCTCGTCGATAAACTTGATATCTGTAGTTTTCAGTTTATTTGATGTTAAAATGCTAGTACTTACGAATAGTCCTCTATTCATCATCAGGCATGTGTTTTTTAATGATATATTATTTTCTAACGATTTATTCTCCCAATAATCGCATTAATACTTTTGATTGATTCTATGTGTGATTTTTTTGCGTATTTTTTATATATATATATATATATATATATATATATATATATATATATATATAGGCATTATATATATATTTATATACAAAGAAATAATCACACATAGAATCAATCAGAAGTATTAATGCGATTATTGGCGACATCCATCGCTAGAAAACATAATATATGCATTAAAAATCCTGTTCATCCATAGTGCGAGTTTGATCCTCGTCGATAAACTTGTTGTCTGTAGTTTTCAGTTTATTTGATGTTAAAATGCTAGTTACTTACGAATAGACCTCTATTCATCATCAGGCATGTGTTTTTTTCCTTATAAAATCAAAAACTTGGAGACGAAATACTAACATGTCGACCGAAAGATGTTTTTTAATATCTGCTATTATTGACGGTTGTGTAAGATCTCGGAACGTGCAAAGACGCAACGCTAAGTTTTTCAAAATGTTAAGTGAGAATTTTATTTAAATATTTCTTGTGATGTGTTAAATCCACGTATTCTATTTTTACAAGTGTATTCAGTTTTTATGTCATGAACTAAGTATATAGTTCAATAATATAGTGTAATGTCTTAGTAGTAGTTTTTTTATAGGAATTTTTATGTACTGCGGATCGATAGTTTTTTATAAACATAAAACATTAGGCAGCATATAATTTACATACAATATATATATAATGAACGCTCTCATCAGTTTCGACGTATGAGGGTCAAACAGCTCAGGTCTTAGAACCAACTGCCAGACTACCTGCACATATTTGATTACAGGGGTGAAGTCTTGCGAAGTTCCAGCCACACTTTTGGGGAGAGACGAATATGAGAACTAGTGCACAGTATGTCACAAGGTCTCCAAGCTACCCACCGCCTTTGTTGCATTCAGTGTTGTCTTTTTACTAGACAGATTGCCACGCAAGGCTAAAGACCCAGTCTGCCCTGCTGTTTACACAGACCTAGGGGAGAAGAGATGAATTCATACCTTACCCAAGTGTATTAGCACGTAAATGAATGTAATGAAAGATCGAGATTTCCGCCTTCATATCCGGGTTCAGTACCATAGCACCCTATTTCATGTTTACTTCAACTGATAATTTCAGGGCGAAGATCAGACTCATTAGTCATCCCCCCCGCCCCTATAAATTGATTCGAAGTCAAGTTCATCTCCGCATGCGGAAGACGAACATAAATTAATGTCTTGGTAAAATGAAAATCTTTTGAAAGAAAACTTTGGAATTTTTCTTAATCAATTTTCTACAGCCACCAAGAAATTAATTTGTGTACTTGAAAGAATTAAAACTAAAATAGACATAATACTTCTAAATTATTTAACCAAACATGCTTCAATGAAAATATGCTTCTTATATACATATAAAGCTTGTAAAAATAATAAGAACTCATGCAACAGAAATTTATAGAAACAAGGATCTTTTCATTCATAAACAGGTTCGGGGTTTTTGTATATTATTTGAATTGTTCGCGACGATGGATTTCTCGCCAATTAAATCATTAACCTTTGTATTTGTTTTTTGTATGAATAATTCATGAATTTGTAAATTAATTGCACCTTTATTGAAATATATATATCTGTAGATGACAATGTATATGCTCCCGGAAAATCCAGTTGAGATCTCTTGAGAAAAGAGTAATTTTAAAAACAGTGGTTCATACCGCTATTAAAACATTGCGCTTCAACTAAATTGAATTGAGCTCTCCAGACAACTGTAAAGTTTTCCTGCCATACGACGACAGCCTCGGAGTAGAGTCTCTGATACCAGATCGGTCAGATTTCGATCCCGGATTAAAGCAATCGGACGTCGAGTCACACTAAAGAGCTGTGATACAGCGAAACTGTCTGTGGATGACAATATATATATTTCCAAATAATTTTGATAAAAAGAGGGAAAAATTCCATTATCGTTCAGTGAAACGCTCACTTTACAAAATTATAGTATAATTATATGGAAAAAAAATATAATAGTCGAAACGTCGCAAATATAGCAAGAAAGACGAGGAAAACAATCCGAACAATGTAAATATGTAAACAATTACAATACCTCTTTTCTGATGAAAAAGACATCAGTTTATACTGATGTGAAAAGTATATTGGTTGCGCAAATAAAAAAAACATGAGAATTAAACCTCTAACTGCTTAGGCTTCATATTCATATCGTATTGAACTCATTGCAACAACGTCATGTGCTATTCTATAGTCAGTTTTACGATATTGTTATCTTTATTGTGCCTGGTATTTTATCGATATCTTGATTAGTGTTTCTTCCTATTGTAATCAATGTTTATTCATTTGTTTCTACTGATCTTCTACTTTCATTATTTTTATATTATGATCATTATACTCATGCGAGACAGAAGAGAATAATAGTTATTTCAATATGCAAGAAATATGGAATAAAATAATACAATACGAATATATATATATATATATATATATATATATATATATATATATATATATATATATATGTGTTATTAACCTTACCCATTATAACATAATGGACTATTCCATACGTAATAAATACTGTGCCTCAAGAGGAAGCAGAGAGTTCCGTCTGGAGTGAAGTCAGTCAGGAGTCTGTCAGTCAAAGCGAGTCAGTCAATCAAGTCAGAGGCAGTCCGAAACAGAGTCGCGTTCAGTCACTACTAAACCTGATTGTTCGTACTAACACTTTCTATCTGTCTGTATATATTCCTGTCTGTAAAATATCTGTGTTATTCCATATCCGCATTCGAGTTCTTCTTTATTGGTTCTAACTTGGACTATCACATCCCTGGTACAAGGAACCGGACCATAACAATATATATATATATATATATATATATATATAAATATATATATATATATATATATATATATATATATATAATATATGTTTTTTCTGTTTATATATCTATTTTTATAGATACAAATATTTAACTATATGCTCTGTTTATAAAAAACAGTATTAAAAACATTTACCGGCTCGAATATCCGAGAAATTTCATAGAATATGTGTCTTCTGACAGAAATCGAACCTGTATCCTACACGGAACCGTCATATGACCTGACGTGTTACACCATTTAGCTACAGAGGAAGCGTGTGGTTAGCAGGGTCGAATTACTGTTTTTAAACGACAAATTTCCCGTGATTTTTCTCGAGCCCTCATATCTACTTGAATGGTATCTTTTCGCAAGAAATCTTTGAGGAGAATTCCAAAATTCACTGCCGTAAAAGAGGACGGATATGACGTAGCAGTTCAGTACTCTGCTTTTTATTATCAACGAAATCCTCCTGACTCGTAACACTCTGGAATGCTTCTTTGGTCATCCTGGTACCTCTTGGGATCTCAGCGTCACACTTAACGTTCTCTGTTAGAAAGATTCACAGATATTTAAATTTCTGTACCTGCTTGTTTTCGTGCCCTCGACCTGGAAATCATGTTTCCGGCTCCTCTTTTTCGCTGATGAACATACATTCTGTCTTCTTGTAGTTTATGCTTCGTCCTTTCTTCTCGCGATCCTTAGCTACCTTCACGGAGCTAAACTACAATCATTTTTTTTTTCACAAAACAAGTTCACCTATGTACTGAGTAGGACATGGAACTAGTATCAGGCGTAGTATAGGAAGCAAGATGGATTAGAGACTACTTATTTTTACGAGGAAAATTCACCTACATGCCGTCAGCTTACACAATAAGCATCCTACCTATCCATTTAGACCTACGATGTTGCCTCCATGAAAATTAAAATAGTTTTTTCCATAATAACAATCTATTCGAAAAATAATAAACACCTTTAAACTACCAACAAAAATCATATTCCACAAACTGTTTGCATAAAATTCTATACATAAACTACCTGTTCATGAAAAAATACCCATAAAATTGCAATATATAAAGCACAAATTTACGAGAACCGATTCACCCAAACGACAAATCACCCTCAATGGGGCCTCCTGTTTACTCTGGTTTGCGACGCGTGACACTCAGAGACGGAGTCTTGGTGACTGTGACTACTACCAGGAGTTTCCACAATGCGCCACTTCGGTCCTAACCTGGTATAGACAGGTGGATCGAATAGACCAATTCAATGCAAATGGCTAGTCCAGCAGTGCCAAGGGCTAGTTGCGATGAAATTGAATGGCTAAAATATGACTGCGAATCCTTATCCCATACTATTCTTGGGTAGATATGGTTGGGTAAAGTGGGTGCTTGCAATCACATTCAGCACGACTATACTGTCTGTGTAGCCCTGGCGATCAGGGCGCAGTGGGATTAGTGTCTCCTGTTAGCGTCCCCTAATAAGGAACTCCGAGGCGGGTGGAGAGCACATACAGCAAATACAAAAACAAAATTATATGACACCCTTACAAACAATCCCAAAAATAGTACGAAAACTCAGAAAGAGAAAATGACAATGAAATATCAGGAAAAAAAGTATTTCCAATTTTCATAGTCCGAGAAATATTAGAGCGGCAAATAACAAGTGCCATCCTTTGTGTTAGAAAAGGTAATGTTTGTTAGTTATTTTTCCTTTATTTTTTTTACATAAAACCCGGCCTTGTGCCACATCCCACCTTGTGGGGAGGTATAGGTAAATAATAGCCATTTGGGGCCAGTGCTCGGTCTAATTAATACAGGCGTCACGGTATGTAGACGAAACATTACTCATAAGCGCTACGATCCACGTTATATACGTTAGAACCAAAATCGGTAAAAAAAAAAAAGAAAGAAAAATAGCACACTTCTAATTCAATAAAAAACCAAAAATGCCACAGGCAACACTAAATCAATCAAATAAACGACCTGAACATAAAGGCGTATCCCCACAAATTTCTTAACTCCTCTAAGGGAGTAATAAAATGCACATAACTGTCACTCTGCTAAAAATAGGATACCCAATCTCAAATGTAGAGCCATACATCCCTAATCTCCGTAGATGACAGAAATTTGGACATCTACAAGATCAATGTAGCTGTGCATCAGTCGAAGATGTGCAGAATTTGAGACAGATCATGACGAGTCACCTTGTCAAATGGCTTCTTTTTGCACAAATTGCTAACGAAACTACTCGACAGATTCTAAAGAGAGTAACATGGAGAAAAAAATCAAACAAACAAACAAAAAAACAAAAGCAAATAATAAAAATGAAATACACACAAAATAGGCTCGTTCACAGAAGCTGGAAAACAGATCGAACATCATATGCAAATGCTATTAAAATAACAAGTCATCAAAATGACATACATGAGAACAACACGATAAGAAACCAAGAGCTTACAACTCTAATAAATTGAGAAAAAAAACTAATAGACCTACTAAAATTTAGTATACTATAGATAAACCAAACACCCATAATCAAAACAAATTCTATACTATTAATCTCAACCAAAAAAGAATCTATAAGTAGAAAACAAATAACTCAAAACTAAAATCCAACGTACAAAAATCCTTCAAGAAAAAGAAGCCTACAAATATTCACAACAGAAACAAAATGTTTATAAAAGAAATAATATAACCTACTATATCACTGTAGAAGCATGAAAAATGGACATAGATGAAGAAAAATCTATCTCATCTCAAATATGGGAATGGTTATCACCACAAAAACATCGGGGGGAAAAAAAAACTAATGAAAAAAAAAATCAAACAAGACCAAAGAGACAAGCAGATACGAAAAGCTTCCGAAGAGCAAAACATGACAAGAAACAAAGCATTAACAGACCATAGAGAATAGAAATTATTGACACTTTACCGATTAAACATTAAACCGGGCAAGCAAAAACTCATAACTGCTTAATAGATAAGCATGATGCAAAAAATTAAACATTGGAATCGTTGAGGCCAAAAATAAATAAATAAATAAATAAAATACTTATTGTGCGCAACGCATTAAAAAAAAATTACCAGTAATAGATTTGACTCACGACAAAAACTCTCTTTACAAAAATACGTCAATGAAAACTGATCTAAAAAGTGATTATTTTTACAAAAAGTACATATTCTGTTCATACGAAAATATCCTAAAAATGTTGGTATTAAATAATCCACTGAGGTGGTGATATACCGTAAAACAAAATACGCCAAACCAGGTCACTCGTTATGCTTTTGTTTTATCAATTCTATTAAGCATCCCACATTGTGTTAATTGAAAGTTGAAATGTCGTAAGAGCCGAGACGCAATTTCCCAGTGCCATTGATATATATATATATATATAAATATAATATATATCTATATCTATATATATATATATATATATATATATATATATATATATATATATATATATATATATATATATCTATATATATATATATCCTATCTATCTATATATATTTCTATATATATAAATATATTTATATATATATAAATACACACACAGAGGGGTGTATCAAAAATACTTGTAAATATTTCTGCAAATCCTTCTTTTTTTTAGTTACTAATTTTAAATCAATTTTACGACAGAATCAGGACCCCTCTAAAACGTTGTAAAAAGTAGTTTGGGATTGCATTTTGTATATTTAACAGTATCTATCGTAAACATTGAACTTAATAACTCAAAATGCATCCTCTGTGTGTGTGTGTGTGTGTGTGTGTGTGTGTGTGTGTGTGTGTGTGTGTGTGTGTGTGTGTGTATATATATATATATATATATATATATATATTTTTTTTTTTTTCACTTTTACTTATGTTTACTTCAGAGTAAACATGAGTAAATAACCACTGGTCGGACAGAGTTAATCAGCGATCACCTCTCATTTGTTTTGGTCTTTTATTGGTATGAGTTTGTTATTTATTCCCTTTGATGGGGGTTGATCGATTGTTGACTTTTCTTCCTCTCTTAAATTTTCTCAATTTCTTCGTTGGCCTCTGGTTTATGGTTGACCATTAAATTTAGGTTATGGTTAGAATTTTGTCTATGTTTGTTCAGGTGTGCAATTAAGCGAGTGTCCATGTATGTGCACGCATACATAAGCATGTACACACACGTAGCCTGAAAAGGAATAAATTATACGAACGCATGAGCATTTCTATAAAAAACTCAAAAACAAAACATGCATAAAAGTAAGATTGTTCCCAATTAGTATTTATATACAGATATATATATATAGATAGAGAAAGTTAATTTATGTTGTAGTTATGGGGAATATCAGTGATTAGTATATGTAAATATGTACACTTTTATATATATACAAAATGTCAGCGGATGCCATATTTGAATAGACTCTTTTTTTTTAGTTTTTATTAAAGAGTATATTTATTTAATTTCGTCTTCCGACCTGAATATTTGATAAATCTTATTAAAGAAATATGCAATCTCCACCAGGATTCGAAACAGTGTCCCCGTTGACAGGAAAAAAAAAACCTTTGTTAGATCTGAGTTCCTTCAGATCGCCTTGTCAATTGAGTGCATCGACCAGCAAGCAATATGAAATTGTACCACATGTAATAAAATCTGTAGAATTAATAAAAAAAGTTACATCACTTATTTAGAAATTGCTTTGCTTACGAAACTGAGCAGATATATGAATGTTTCCAAAGTCTCAGAAAATTTTGCGGTTATAAGACACCTTTGAACTTTGGTTGATCGTCGACACAGTTTGTGGTCAAGACTATATAAAATAAACCTGTCCTAACAACAGTTCTTCACATGAATCCTACTGGAAGTCGCATGTTTTAACTTAATAATTTTCTTTAGTACTCAGTCTACCAGAGTGATAATTCCGATCACAACAGAAATATTTGTGTGTGCTATAATAACTGTAAACACGTCTTCAACAAGTGTAAGACTTTGCTGGTAGTATGCGACACCGTATAGCCTCTTTCAAGTTTGGTTCACGTGACTTCTGGTGGCTCTGTTCAAAAAAGTTGTCTATTCTTCTTCTCTTCACTCAATTTGATGTCTTAACATTTTCAGCTGATTAAGTATTTATTTATATATTTATTTTATAGTTCTGGACTATTTTGCCAAACATTCAACTTAGTGCTGAGAATCTTGGGTGATATTTTATATAACTCCATCCATGGTTTTTTTATCATTTTACAAAAATATATCCTGACAATGCATTATTGATGGTCATCTCCCCCATATATATAAATAAATTTCTTAAGACGAAATAATTGTTAATTTGAAAATATTTCCAATGCAATATTCATGCCTTGCTGCTTTTTCGTACAGTTTCCATTTTTGGCATAAATAACTTCTCAAAATTTCATTTATTTTTTTAAAACAAGTATTTCAATAAACCATATATTCTATATAACTATATTTACCTCTTTTATATATACAAAATACATTCCTTATATATATATAATTATATCTATATATATATCTCATTCGTGTGTATTTATCATCTTTTAAATGGGATTCAATTATATATTTCATTGTATATATATCCTATATTTTTCATAACATTACTGCTGAAAGATGTCTATCATCTGATTTAGATAAGAATGGTGAAGCTAGGACATTTGACAAATTTTCGATTTATTGTCCTCCATTTTATGGCATTTATGGATATATTTTTTTATATATAAATACGATATTAATTCTTATTAAATTGAAGTGAAGGTGTATTAATTCCAAAATTCTAGATCTTGAATTTAATGAATTTTTTAAAAATACAGATTTTTTTCTAAACACCTGCCATTGTTTAATGGATGTCAGTTATAAATGATCGTTCCTGCCATGATGAATATCTCCACTAATATATATGCAGACGATTGAACTACATTACTTTTGTCTTATAACATCACAATCTAACCAAGAGATTTAATAAACAGATATTTTGAGCAAAATAAACAGTTCAATTCGACATTTCGTATAATTATATGATATTGTATGCAACATTCTTTTGTCAAAATAATGTTCGCATATAGATGAGGACAATAGTCCGTGTATATATGTAAAATCATTCTTTATCTAAATGTACAATTTGCATTTATATATATATATATAAATGCGCTTAACTAAAATGTTTGTGTTCACTAATGTGTAAAATAAAAAAGGTTATATTATTATAAAACTTAATGTTTTAATATATTTTTGGTAAAATAAATTAAAAAAAATAGTGTTTTAACTTTAATTAAATGATACTTGTGTTTTAGTTGTGTTAAAAAATTTTTTTTATATTTTTATATTTTTTTCTTTTTTTATTTTTGGATATATTTTAATTTTTCATTATTTTTTAATTTACATGCCGAAAATCTTAAAAAAAAATCATGATAATGACACACAAACATCCACCTAGATGTGTGTAATCGTGCGAAATTGTTTTTATTTATGATTATATGTCAAAACTAAATATGACTAGATTTGAATTTTTCATAGGTTGGCTAAATAAGAACTTTATTTAGCAAATCAATATTTTAGTCATTATGATTAATATAACATTACCCATTTAAATTTACTAGTATGCGTATTCTTGTATTTAGTTGTAAAATGAACATTTTTGTTTTATGAATTAAAACAATTATTATTTTATTTTTTTTTTTTTTCATGTATATTATGTTTAGTGAAATCCTTAAATTTGGTTGTTTTAACATTTTTTTTAGTTATTTTTTTGTCTTTTTATAACAATATTTTTTTTATCATTTTACGATCCAATGCATTTTTTTTTTTTTTTCAATGTCGAATATTACATGTTTATTGATTAAGATTAAATGTATGTTTAACGAAATAAATGATCTGGGTGTGTATAACATGTTTACTTTCACAATATTTACCTAAAAAAATTTTCCCCGATATACATAATATTTTTTTATATATTTAAAGTTTCTTTGTTTTTATTTATTTTAAAGTGTGTAGTTGTGGTAATTTATTTGTTCGACTTTGTGAACAGTTTATCTCATTATTTTTCCTTACTAATTATTTTGTTGGTGTTGATTTTGCTCTTTTGTGGACGGATTTTTTTATAAACTGGTATGGATTATTTGTAAGAAATGGTTTTTTGTGTATTTATTTTAAAAAATTCATCTTAGTAAATCAAAAAAAAAACTAATTGCATAAAATCTTCATTTCCTCAAACATTATTTTGAACTCTTTGTTCAAAATTTTGTTTCTTCTGCGTTTCCGTTGTTTGTTACGGTGGCTTCATAACGATTATTCTCATTTTGTCAAGATAAGAAAATTTGAATAACGGTGAGCGATTGTTCGTATTTCGACAATTGGAATTTGTTGTTATTTTTGCGACTTCACTGTTGAAAATAGACATTTCTTTCTGACAAAATCAGAAGATTTTTTTGCGTTTGGTCAATTTTTTTATCATCCATGCAGCTGTATTTGATTTTACTGTGCTTTTCCTGATGAATTTTTAATGTAGAAATTTAATTTTTTTTGCGTTTGGTGAAATATGATGAAAATACAATTTTTTGAATACTTTTTCCTATATTCGCTTTTATTGTTCTATTTTGTCAAATATTTTTTGTTATTAAAGTTTCTTTTTTCTATAATGTTCATTAGTTTATATCCACATATTCAACATTCGTTTGAATAAACGCTATTTCTTAATTTGATTTATATGGTTTAGTGTTTTTGTTTTTTTATTGTTTTCGATGAATATTTTTATATTGTTTCATTTTGCTGAATGATATTCTTTAGCCTATGGATAAATTTATATTGTTTACATTATCCGTGAATGGATTTTTTTATTATGATTTAAATTGTTTGCTATGTTGCATCTGTGTATGCAAGCTTAACATAAAAACCTAGCTGCACAAAATTAACATAAATTTAAGATAAAACATTTGAATCTAAACATAATTGGTTTGTTCAATGTCATAGAATGCCATCACTGAACATAAACCAACAGAAAATTACAAAATCTGAACAAATGGATTAAAACATTTAAATAAATATTTTTTCTAAATAATATAACTTAAATATATTTCAATGCTAAGATAAATATAAAAATAGAATACCAATAAAAATACATATAGATTTAATATAAAACGCATAATCAAAAACTGAGGTTCAATAATATTAGTAATTTACTAAACACAATCAATACTGTTAAACAATTGTTACAATCATTATATTGGAAATTGGATGAATGAAAAAATTATGATACGTTATTTTTATTGAATAAATTTATTCTGACTACGCAAACATTTTGGCCAAAATATTTTGGTTTAACATCAACAACAAAAAAAACTCAGTTTTTCAAAGATCCCTGAATCTTAAACACACGTTTTTTACTTTAAAATAATACAACCTATAAAATATTTTTTAAATAAATTAAAAAAAAAAAATAAAACAACACAAAAAAATATACATAAACATTGGATTAAACGAACAATACAGGTGAAACGAATAACGCACAAATTCAAACACAGACACGCACATTTACATAAAATATCACGTGCGGCTTATTGTGTGCGTATGTATGCGTTTAATATTGATGTACATAAGTCACGCATATAAACACACATTTAAACATACATCATTCAAAAATTCCAACAATATCCTAAATTAAAATATTTTCATAAATTACAAAAATCCTTATATTCAAAAAAATTCTCATAACACATGTTCTGATATCGAAAAGAAAAAAATGAATTTTCATTCAACACATTGTGGCACCATTTACCAAGGCAAAAAAAAAAAAAGAAAAAAAGAAAGGAAAGAAAGGAAAAGAGAGGCGAATCGTGGATGATAAAAAAACACACACACGGCTAAGAGACAATGGATAAATTATTTTGATAAGTAACAAATGGCGAAAAGGTGTCATTACAATGACAGAAAAATTCTTTTTTTATAAATTAGACTGGATGAGTAAAAAAACTATGTTCTTTACGAAAGAATCAGATATGTTTTGAGGACGGATGATATCTAAGGATTGAAAACAAAGGCATAATGGTACGGGAAACATCTTATTATCAAACTACAGACCGACTAACCAAAGAAAAATTCAAATGAAAATGTTATTTTTGATAAGTGACGAAAACAGGTGAAAAAAAATTCTTGGATAGATATGAAAAATTAAAAGTGTCGTCCCACGAGTGTCCAACCCGATTTCGACTTTTTTTTTGACGGAACATCTTTTGGCCTGCGATAATAAAACTATGTTATCAGAAATATGTACCGAAGGAAAATGAATGGAACAATGGAAATGTTTTTTTCGAGGCGACGGTCGACTGAAAACTTTTGTTAAAAGACCACCCATTCTGATAATTAGCGATAAAATACCTGACAAAAACCACGTGAAGAACAAGAGTTATGACCACCATCCGTTCATATTGTTCTGTTTGCGGCCAGAGAAATGAAACTGCGATTAAAGAGATAGAAAAAGAAAAGAAAAGGATAATTTTTTTTTTTTTGTTACAAAGATATTTTTTTTCTGAAACAAAGCCGGAGGATCGTCCACGCCCGACTAAGACATCATTGGCCGAGTGGTGATCACGTGACGCACGAAGGAGGCTGTCGACGCCCATCCAGAGTATAAGTATGAGAAGCTGCTACGAAGAAGTGGGGAGGGCAGTTCACGCCCCTCTGAAGTATGGTGAGAAAGTGGGAGTAAAAAGGTTCCCAAAATGGAAAAAAGTGGAAAATTCCTAACCAGAAATAAAAAGAGGTGGATATGTATTTAGAATTATCGAGGAACCCCCTGACGCCGACAGACCCACCCCGGTTTTGGTCGGCGTCATATAAAAAAAGGCCCCAACGAGCAGAAATCAGTTCCAAGTGAGTTGTTCCAGTTCAGAGTTTCAGTTTGAGAGTTGCAGCGAAGAGTCAGTCTCCAGTTGAAGCCGCCTCGCAGATAGCTGACCAAGATTCACGCAAATTCCGGACTCCTCTTCAACCCAAGAACAATTATTTTGAAGAGCGACTTAGATCCAGACCACCAAAATAAGTTTTTTCGACTTTCGTCCAAAGACACACCGAAACACCAATTTCTTAGAGAGCAAACAACTTGAAGCGTTAAAACTCGCCTAACGGAAAAACGACGTGTCACAATCCATAGAACGGGTCGGGAGATAGATGCAGTCCTATGTATCGAACAACTAGACATAAAGTTTGTTACCTTTTTTTTTGATACTTTGAACTTTTGAGTTTTCATTTTATTTTCTTTTTATGCATATTTGTGTGATATCACCCCCGTTGAACTCAATTTGCATTACGGCCCCAACCACTGATTGATCTCGTCTGCCTAAGATCAATTCACAACGTGGGTAGGCAGACTGGAGATCAATGCAGTTACCTTGGTAACCAGGCGTTGGAAGCGAGTTGGGAACGACGAGGCTGATATCAAATCTAACCAGATTCCCACCCGAATCACCAAAAAAAGGTTAGAACGTCACATTTGGGTGCCGCGACCGATACCAAGCCAGTTGGTCGTCACAGGACGAGACAACACGACTGACGCGACAGGCGGACGTCACGTTTGGAGCAGCGACACCCGAACGGAGCAGCGAGGAGCGAACAGCTGGCG
Organism: Acanthosepion pharaonis; assembly: GCA_903632075.3. Lineage (NCBI taxonomy): Eukaryota > Metazoa > Mollusca > Cephalopoda > Sepiida > Sepiidae > Acanthosepion > Acanthosepion pharaonis. Next base: position 453,605 of record CAHIKZ030001574.1, on the reverse strand, counting down.
CCGCGGCGAGGACGTCACAATTGGTGTTAGTAATCTCTCGAAGAAATTTTGACGTAAAGAATAATGTTCATTTTTTAATTCGGGCGATATTTGTAAAAGCAAAGTTATGTCTAGTTTTGTTCCCATGTCTTACGAGCGTTTAGACGATTGTCTAAATGTAAATCTATGTTCGTAGATTCGGGCTTTTAACAAAGTAATGGGTATTGACCTGTTGATATTTTTCCAGTCATATAGCAGTGAATGCTAGAAATGTGTTTGCACAGAAGGATGTCGCTGAGACCATGAACCGAATATATGAGCAACGATAAGCACAATGGAAAGAAAAAGCAAACTTATACTTAAAATCAGGAGACACGTGAAATCTTTAGAACATATAATTAGGAAAGAGGACTTGGAAATTCTGATACTCACAGGACTGGAACAGAGAAAAACAACGCATAACGCATTTAGTGAACTTGAGTAAATGATTGACGGAACAAGGTTTAGGAGAAATAACTAAAAGAAACGTTAATAGCTACAAAGACCATTAAGTTGTGGAGAGCCCTGATCACCTACGTTCAGAGAAGACATGGAGCATGACATTTTTTTCTCCGATATATTCTTGTATATAGCATTTTTTTTTTGTTAACTCTAATACAACCACAATGATATTTTGCAATTTCCGAATGTTGCATAAAAGTGTTAATGTGTCATATGTTTTGAATATTATTTCTAAATACTTTGAAAGATAAAGATCGTTGGAGGAGATAATTTCTTCAGTCTTTAATATCTCTTAGGAAATATAAGTTTGCTGGAGTTTTATCTTGGCAATATTTCATGAACATTTTAATTTTTCTGGGTAACTGACAAGTGATAAGGAGGCAAAGTTCCATTATATGTTTGACGAAACAGAGGAAACGTTGAAGGAAAAACTACGTATGCATAAACGAAGCAGCAAAATTAACCAGGTGTTTGTTAATTTCAAGAGACTAATTATTTAGCATGCATAATTTTGATAATTAATCAGACGGTGTATGAATAAAGGAAATGGAATCGGTTCAATATTTTGAAGAGACACTTGCTATAGACACTTGAACAACGTGGAAATTAACCTTACATAGTCTGCCAAGACGTCGTTACCTGGCACGGTTCAAGTACTATGAAAGGACGAGTATATCTTCCCCTTTCTCTTTCTCATCCAAGCATGCGTCAAGTAGAAACACCAATACGAGATTCGTTCCCGCTAGGGACATTATATATTCCACTGGTGAATTTCAGCTGAATTTTTACACACACACACACACACACACACACACACACACACACACACACACACACACACACACACACACACACTTCCTAAATTCTTTTTAACTATTTTACATCAAACAAGGCAATAAAGCCACTAAGACACAAGGAGTTACCGAGCATGAAAGAATATCAATAAAAGAAAAAAAAACATTCAGAGAGAACAATAAAAGAACAGGTATTATTAGTAAGACAGAAGATTACGGATGCCATTGCATTTAAATTTCTGAAGGCTGGAAAGCAAGAGGCTGGAAAGCAAGAGGCTGGAAAGCAAGAGGCTGGAAGTAAGTTCCAAAAGAATTGCGATAGAGGAAACTATTAGCACAGAACTTACGGTTTAATCTAGCATTTTCCGTTGTAACATGATACCTAATTGCTAATATATTACTACGCTTTAATTAGTAAAGTCGAAATACCAACGAGGAAAGCTCACCAGAAAAATGACTATAAAAATATTTATAGAAAATGCACAGGGAAGCTACGTTACGGCGGTGGGAAAGTAACTGAAAACTATAATACTGCAAACTAATATAGTTATCGTTTTTTGTTACTGCTTTACTAGTTTTATTTAAAAGTTCCGAAAATATGTCCACGTTCATTCACTTTTTTTTACCTTTTCAAATAATGCCAACCCACCATTTACACGGAGAAACCATTTTTTTTTTTTTTTTTTTTTTTACACGGGGAAGCATTTTTACCACTGATTTAATTAAACTAAGCGCAGTATTATAAACATGAGTTATTCTCTCGTCTGTTAAGTTTAACTTTCAACGAACGTCCAATCTTGCAGAAGACCTAGGCTATAAACAAAGAAAAAATGACGATTGTAGTGAATATAATTCCATAGGTTACGGGTCAGAACTAGACGAAGTGAATGTGTATGTTCTGACCCATTGGGTTTGAGATACTGGCAATGAGGGCGAAACTTACTCGGAGGTTTTACATAAGACCGGAAATCGCATGAAAATTAGGAGTACGATTGTAGCAGTAGAGAAGTCAAGAGCTTTGGTCTTAAACCTGAGGTTTCCTTGCATCGAGGGTTGGCAACTCATAAATAGGAATAAAGTGACGCTGCCGACACTTGAGTTTGAACATAGATCGCCAGTGAGCAAACACAGGCGATCCCATTATTAAATTAAGTAGATCACGTGACTATAGAAGAAATGCATATATGTAGAGAGTAGCTGATGGCTAGCGGTCGCTATTCCTAGTCTATCCTCTATTACTATTCGGATCGTTATTTCTATTCTATCCTCTATTACTATACGGGTCGCTATTCCTTACTCTATTCACTATACTATTTCTCTTTTCGGATCACTATACGGATTACTATTCGAGCGAGTATTATCGAGCAAGTACTATTAGTTCGAGTGATATTGAAAGGCGTCTGACATCAGTATTTTTCAACGACGTACTATAGTTATATCTGCAGTTACAAAGTATCTGAGACAATGAGCATTACAAGAGTGACAACGAGTATTCGTTGACATCACACAAGCAACAGTTTTCGCAAATCCCTTCTAACTCCCGCTTCTTCCGTGAAACGATACTTTGTCCCCTAAAATACAGTCAGTAAAAAAAAAGAAGCTATTCGAATATTGTCTGTCGTTGGTTCAGTTTGATTATACAGTTTTCGGGTTTTGACTGAGGAACTGCTGATAGACATCTAGAGTCTCCAGACTACATGCAACACAACACCAAAAAGTGTGCCATTGTGTTAGGCAAAGGAAAAACATGAGCTTGTGTAAATCGGTTACATAACAGGGACTAACAGAACAGGGCATATGAAAGAAAACGTGCTGGTATTTGAAAAGGTAACCTAATCAGGCAATCCTGTTACTTCAGACAGTTTCTTCGCGTATCTTCTTTCCAGACAGTTCTTTCGTGTATCGTATTTTCGAAAACAATTTCTGCTTCAACGGTGTTCTATTTGCTTAACATATGTCATTAATGAATAAAGAATGAAATTTATACGCGAATATTCTAAGAGAAGAAATATTAGTAAGTAGAAAAAAAAATTATTATTGGATTTTTTTTTCCTCTTTCGTAAGTCGTGACACTGAAAATAATAAAACTACTAATCCCTCTAAAGACAAATAGGGAAAGATATCGTGGGTATTGCCACGTTCAGCTGGGTTTGAGATGTCTAATGAGACAGACTTTTGCTTGAAATGGCCTTCGACTTTGAAAACAGGTTGTTCCAAATGATGGTTCAGGCTTTGGCTGTTGTTGCCTTCGTTTTTATTGTCTCACTCGGCTGATTCTTTGGATTCGAAGATTGTTGTTTCGTCTCTGACAATAGATCTCCATGGATTTCTTTCTATTGTATTGGATTCTCAGCTGTCGTTGCCAATGTTACATTTATTCCTATTATGTTTTTAGAACGTCCTTTCTAATGACTTCTTCTTTTTTTTCTGATTTCCTTTGAGTTGGGATCAAAAGATTTGATTTGGTAGCCTATTGTCATTCATTAGCACCAAATGTCCACTCCATCATTTTTTTTTGTGATGGTAGCCTCAATGCTAGTAATTTTAGCTTCTTCAAGCAGGCTAGTAATTATCTCGTCACAAGACTTGGGAGTTTTGCGCTTGCCTAAAGAACTAGGCGACTGTGCGTGTGTTTGTTTAACGTGTACTTGATGTTGCACTCCAGGGAGCAAACGATTATTGACAACTCGACCGACTGGATCCAGTGGCAAGGGAACCAAGACAATTGGAGTTCGAAAGATTTGTTGAAGCCGTCATCCGCCTTTGGCGTCTTGTAGGATGAATCGTTTTTTGTCTGGTTTCTCTTCCCCGACCTTGCCGCTCTGGATGGTCCTACCAGAAACTAAGCTTCTGAGGGCATCTCCCCAGAATCTTTGGGACACGCAAGCTTCTTAACCACAACAAGTTGTCAATCCAAGAAGATTAGCGAAAGCATAAGATGAATAAATAAAGGTTAAAATTAATTTTATCAAAATTTACTATTCATAAATTAGTTTTGTTATAATCGATATAAAAATCAAAGTCATATTTAATAGCTTTGTTGTATATAACCTGCTAGTATTTTGTAATAATAAAGGACTGCTAAAAATGACGGCCATATTTAATTGATTTTTCTTAGACAATATCCAAAACCTCATAAGACGTTGCAAGGTTTCCTATTTAATAATTGCTGAATATTAAACTTAGAAATAAAATTATCAAAAAGCATAAATAAATAAAGAAACTTTTAATACAGTTATATATTTTAACAGATCTCAGAATGTAAGATTATGTAGATATAAACACATCCCGCTTTGACTTCCTTTAACCAAATAAGTCTTGTATAAACCGCTTCATATCTCTTGAGGTAAGGTTTAAAATACACAGAGAGACAAAGACACGAGGAGACAGAAAATGACACGAGGAGACAGACACAGGCATACAAAGACACGAGGAAACAGACAGACACAGACAGACAAAGGCATGAGGAAACCGACACACAGACAGACACACAGACAGACAAAGACACGAGGAGACAGACAGAAAAGACACGAGGAGACAGAGAGACACTGAGAGACAAAGACACGGGGAGACAGAGAGACACTGAGAGACAAAGACACGGGGAGACAGAGAGACACTGAGAGACAAAGACACGGGGAGACAGAGAGACACTGAGAGACAAAGACACGGGGAGACAGAGACACTGAGGGACAAAGACTCGGAGAGACAGAGAGACACTGAGAGACAAAGACTCGAGGAGACAGAGAGACACTGAGAGACAGACAGACACTGAGAGACAAAGACACGGGGAGACAGACAGACACTGAGGGACAAAGACACGGGGAGAAAGAGAGACACTGAGAGACAAAGACACGGGGAGACAGAGAGACACTGAGAGACAGACAGACACTGAGAGACAAAGACACGGGGAGACAGAGAGACACTGAGGGACAAAGACACGGGGAGAAAGAGAGACACTGAGAGACAAAGACACGGGGAGACAGACAGACACTGAGAGACAAAGACACAGGGAGACAGACAGACAATGACAAAGACACGGGGAGACAGACATAGACGCACAAACAGGCACAAAATTGACAATTTTATTTCCCCCATTTTCAGCGCTGTTTCGCGCTTAACGATATTGCAAATGAGATGGCTGTTTTTTAATAGCCTTCTCGAGATCTCTTATTCTTTTCACCATTGTTAAAAGGAATGCCTCGATTTGCAATAATTCCGGTGTTATTTACTCATTAGATTCGCAGTCTTAAAAGTCTATCATCTATAGTTACCCCTACATGTACCGATCGCAATTTCTTCTGTTCCTCTCAGTCATTTTTCATCAAATATCATTGTACAAAATACGTATCGACAACTTTATTAAAACACTGCAAAACATTTTCTAATCACAAAGTATGAAAAACTACTGTAAATAAAATTAACATTTTTCTTTTACATATTAAAAATAATTTTAAATAGAATAGTTATTATATATGTAATGATAATATTAGCCGTTTCCTTATAAGGAAACGTTCGGCATTATTGACCGAGCAGCTTGCATTACTGTTGGATAAAGTATAAAACATATTTATCTTAAAAGAGTTTTTGGAAAATATCTCCAGTAGCTGCTATCGCGCTTTTCAATAAGTAAAAATAGTAAATCATCTCTTATTAAGATATTTTAAAATGTCGATTTACTTTATTTAAAGAATGAATTACATTACGATTTACATTATTAAAAATGTTTAAAAACAAACAAAAAAACTGCTTTATTTTGTTTTGCATTTTTCGATTTGCTTTATTAAAAATAATTAAAAGCAAGGTCGTTTTATTGAGCAATTTTTGTATATCAATTTAATTTACTAAATGATAAATTTCTTTACGATTTAATTTATTAAAAATAGCGAAAAAAACAAAAACAAAACTGGTTCCTATTTTATATAATGTCTTCTCAAATGTCTTATTTCAAGAAACATATTCACTAATTAATTTACATTATTCGGACTATTGTCCTCATCTTTGTCGCCGTATTTATTACAACGTTTCGACCGTTGTACGCTCCGGCCTTCTTCAGGTGGTTGGACTGTCGAAATGAACCCTTTATTTCACTCACTGTGGTAGATTATTCTCGTTCCACGTGCCATGTTTGATGCATGTCACTTATCAGTTATCTCTTGTTAACTCCCCTCTCCAAGTTCTCCACCGCCTTAACCAGGTATTGAACTCACACTCTTTGGGTCCTGTCACTGGATCTAACTAACGTCTTAATCCACTGTGCCATGTGTCCATGAGGACAATAGTCCGAATAATGTAATTAGTGTACATAATACCTCATCTCAGAAATAAAGACAGTCACTAATTAATATTTTAATCCTTAATAAATTGCTCTTATACAGTTGAAAAAAAAAAGTTATGTTTTTCTGGTACTAAGTTGCCCCGGCGTTCAGTCGGCGGTGTTGAGTTTTCCTGTATCCTTTTTTAGAAAACTAAACCCATTACAAAAAATGTTTGCTATTTTGTCATTCAATTTTCTAATCTGCTTGATTTGAATACGGACATTGTTAATCAGATGTTTAACTTAGACTTGAGCACAGACAAATTTTCTCGAGGAATTTTCATAGCCGCCCAGTTTACAATACAGGATTTACATTTATTAATTTATGCTAAGTAGAAACGTATCAGGTGTCCACTTAGTGAAAATGGCACATAAGAAGGCCCTGAATTATAATCAATCCTGAACAGGCATCTTGATTTCAGTCACTTTCTCAACGACATGACGTGGCTAACCTTGTCTTTTCTACAAATATTTTCATTGTATATTGCTTTTAGGAGCTTTTTTCCTTCTGGTGATCCGAATACATGAATTTAAGCATGCTTCTAGATTGGCATCTAAGTACCGCCGTTTATTGTTTAAAGTACTAAATGCAACCACAACTTCCACACCAACAGTTTTTTTTTCTTGCACTTCCCCCTGTGGAACTCCTTTTCATTGAATTGTTTCTCTGATAACGACAATCTTTAAGCGTTTAATTACAACGTCAATCGCCATATTCTATCTTCTTGATCCCCGTTCATCTCTTGTCATTTCCTCAATCCTTCCTATACTTAGCTTTTCATTTACTTCTCCCCCCACACCCCTTTGTACTAGGAAATGATTAAAAAAATTAAATAAACAATTATAGAGAATTAGGGAACCGTCAATCAAAGGTAGTAATTTAATAAGAGCACCTTAGCCTGGGATAAATCCAGAATAGAGAAAAACCTTAAAAACAAACTCTCTCCGACTATAGCCGAATGTGCACAAAACTGATCCAACTCTTTCCAGAGTTCAGTTGGTTTGACAATCCTTCCTCTTCCGTACTGGCTCAGGGCTTCTTGGAAAAATTAGAAAGAACTTAGACGTAAATCATATATATGAGCGCGAGTTTAACCCCAGATCACGACAGAATATACTTTGCACTGCGTTTGACGTCAGAGAACCCAGGTGCAGGTTTAACTTGAGGTATCCACCTAGATGTAAAGTGCAGACCCATATGATCAGACTTTCTTGAAATACACGAGAAAAGCAACAAGAAGTGTAGAGGTAAGAGAGGCAGTTTCACTGAGGCATCGCACGAACGTACGTTCCACGTCCGGTTGAAGGCTCTACGAGTCAGCGCATTGGCCGATGGTAATTTACACAGTTGAATAATGTAATATTAGGTATGAGTGATTGTTCTTTCGTTGGCTCATTTTCTAGGGTTTATCAACCCTTTGTAGATCATGAAAAATAGAAAATGTTTTTAGATTGTAAGAATTTCTTTTGACATAATAGCTTAGTGATATGATTGTTACTAATGAACCCATAGCTGGGGATAGAAGAGGTGGATGCAGACCATGTCCAAGGGCGTTTTCGCGTAAGGCTATTTTTTAAGACAGATATGATTCTATAGTCGGTTTTTAGGAATACCATGGCAAGAACTTCCTTCCAATGGGGAAGTCTTAAAGAAAACAAAGAAACTACAAAGAAATAGATTCTTCCAATCAGCTGTTACTTGGATATTCTGAGAAATATAATTTGGAAAGAGTGTCTTAAAAAACTAACCCTCAAAGGATATATTGAAGGTAAGGTAAGCAGGTGAAATCAACCAGTAGACTAATTAACGGTTTTCTGTAAATAGATTACAGAAAAGGAAAAACAATAATGGAAAGTAAAAAGTTAAAAATATTGTCAGGATGTCTTGGAAAGGTACGACATTTAACGAACTTCAGAGATTTGGCACATAAAAGAATAAGTACTCATACTTATTATAAAACCCAGGTTGTGTGCGTGTGTGTCTGTACGTTTATATATTGGATCGGATTTCCTACATTTTTCAACCGATTTCAATAATACTTCACAGGACTGCCTAAAATTACCTTGCAGTGGTTCTGAGAGCGCCAAAACTTGGCAAAACAGAATTGTTTTTGCACGAAATCAATTTGATAACACGATTAATAGGCAACACGAGAATAAAAGGGGGACAACTCATATGGAGTTATACTTATTATAAAGCCCAGGTTGTTTGTGTGTGTGTGTGTTCGTTTGTATATGGGATCGGATTTCCTACATTTTTCAACCGATTTCAACAAAACTTCACTTTTTTTTTGGCACGTAGTGTTTCTTATTGTCTTGCACACCTTTTTTCTTTATTTTTACATTCAGAATGCTTTAAAAATTCCATTTACAAGACAATTGTTTATAATAAAATTTTATTCAATCGGTAGGCTCATAACGATTGAAAACAATGTTTTTGTGAGTTTGGGTTTGACCAATTCGTAAAAAAAAAACAAACAAACAAAAAATAATTAAGACATGCGTGTCCATCAACCTTAAATAATAATCTTTGTCAATTTTATTTTTCAGTCCTTATGATGGTTGATACTTGATCTATCTCTTACTGTTACATCCCCGGGCAACACCGGGCTCTACTGCTAGTCTATAATAAGAATGGAATATAATCCTTAAATTAGGGCTCAGGGGTAACCTCATGAGTAGACCGCTCTTGATTTCAAAGAATTACCGATTGTACACACAGTTACATACATTTTGATTTGACATGGCGTCCTTTACAAAGTACTTGCATTAAAATGGCATACATCTATTATCAAAATAAGCAGTCTCTAATACGAATGTAATATAATCCTTACTTTAGGACTGAGGGGTTACCTCACAAGAAGCCCGCCCTTGACCTCAAAGAATTACAGATTATACATACACACACATTTTGACTTGTCATGGTTCGGCGTCCTAAGGCACTTTATAAAGTACTAGCATTAAAATAGTTCTCATCTATTTTCAAACGAAACCAATAAACGTCTTTCGGAATTTCTTTTCCCTCAATAACCCTGGCATCTTCGCAAGAGCAGTAGTAATTTTTAATGTGTGGAGCGTTTATCTATAAGTGGCTTGTGTTAATGTTATTCTGTTCATTTGGCAAATGCTAACAGCTGCCACCTGCGTAAATCTCTTAGTTTATTGCGAGGCCAATCGACACTTATATATTCAAAAACTCTATTGAAAGAGATTATAGCGAAATAATATATTAACGCTTAGAGTTCACTTGAAAATGTTGTTTAGATTAATGGGGCAAAGGTTTTAAACTGACGTTGAAATATGAAGCTCTTTAATGTCAGTTATAGACGTCAATGTTGATAGGGTTTCCCTTATCTATAAGTGAATACACGTATGTAGAGATAGATGGAAATGAAAGCAATGCACTTTATATATACACGTTGCTGTTAAATATATCTATTAATTAATTTTGATTAACATAGTCTAAAGGAGTTCATATACAGGGTGTGATCGATAAAGTAATGTCTAAATAACGCAAAAATAGGAAAAGAACACTGACATCTCATTTAACAGAGATATTTACCAAAATTACGCAAAATATCTTGAAGAGGACATTTATTCAATAAGATCGCCATTGGCTTCAAACATAGACTTCGGAATCTCCTGCTACACTTCTGGATGGTTTCCTTGTTAAATTTAGTGAATGCTGCATAATCCTTACCATCAGTTCATATTTATTGTTACAACTCCGCCCCACACAAAATAATCAAGGGGATTGCAGTCTGGGGAGTTAGGTGGCCAGATGTAACGGGTTATGTGTTTGCAAAGATTATATGAGTGCCATGATTGGGCTCTCCTGCTTGTTTGGCACTTTGCGAAGTCGTGTTACCAGATATAAGGTTTCTAGAAGCCGCCCTCTTGACACAGGGCATCACTACATCCCCGACGCAGTTGATGTAGGCTTCGGTATTGAGTCTGAGAACCTTAGCAAAGAATTCAGGAGTTCTTTTCTGACCAGAATGATCAGAGGGAGTTTTCGGAGCTTCCGTACATTCGTAAACACCATCAGACTCATCCAAACTCTTTCCAAATCTTCTACACTGATTGACACCTAAACATCCTGAAAAGTCCCTATTGGAGTATCTGGTGCGAATGCCAAGCAGTACAGCTTGCCGTTCCCCGATTTCTGGCGCAGTGAATTTCCTCATGGCGATCTTTTTTCTCACAGACGGTAGCCAACGGGCCCTACTATACTGCGCAGTTGACAAAATCAAACCTGAACAACGGGCATGTGCGAAATGAATATTATAATATAGCGACAGTATAACCAACACAACCCCCCCCCACACACATATATATATATATATATATATATGTATAAGAAATATAAACCATAGTAACCATAAAATTAACCACAAATTCTTAGCCACTAACAATAATAACGCCACCAAACCAAAATATCGCAAACGTAACTTGATATAATTTAACCCAACCTTCAACAAAAACGTCAAAATTAATATCAGAAATACGACTAAAATCTATAGTGGAATTAAGCCTACACACACAACCTTCCAAATTTCGCGAAACACACGATTCTTTGATCAAGCATAGAATTTAACCCAACGTTAACTCTTCTCATCTTCCTCATACTACCATAATCAAGAATTAAACACAATGACACTAACAGATAGAAGCAAAAATGCCTATTAGAACCACCACACTACAAGGAAACTGCCTACAAACAAACATTGTGCACAAAGCTAAGACCAGCGCAAACAACACTACAATGCACTACATTGGCGCAACAAAAGAAACATTGAAACGAAGAAAATACACACATGACTTCTCATTCTCCAACAGAAAATACTCCACCAGCTCAACGCTATCCACATACATCTAAAATACAAAAACATCAAAAATAAGTTGGGAAATTATGAATACCGCATCTGCCTACAAAAACATATCAAGGCGATGTCTACTTTGCGTGCAAGAAAAAGTGGCGGTAATCACCCAGACTCAACAAAAATCATTAAGAAACCAAAAATAGGAAATAATCTCAAAATGCAGACACGAAAACAAATATCTACTAATACAGTTCAAGCCAAACGGATAACACCAGCAACAAAAGCTGAACACAGACTGGAACAAACCTACCGGAAAAATGGTTGAACACTCAGTCAGATATGTGTGATACACGCTTCGACAATCATGCATCTTTCGATACTGACGAGGCAGATATTTTTCCCCGCAGTTGCCATTTCTTTCTGCGGTAGACCAGTTGCCATCCAAGGCTATAGAACCCGGTCTGTTCTGCTATTTACCTAGCAGGGGGAGAAGAAGGATTCATATTTCACGTAGGTGAATGCAATGGTTTTCATTGGAATTCGACGTCGGCTCTCCGATTCCTCAATCCGAGCCGCTATCTATTACTCCACCATGCCTACTGGTTGAACGCTAAAACACCGGAACACCAAAACCACCAAAACATAACCACCAACAGGAAATAACTATCAGCCCCGTTTGCAAACCCTACCCCATCCCCACATGCACAATCGCTGCCAGCCCGAAAGATATAACCTTTGACACTACAAGATTATTATTTCGTGAGTACTACCATTATTTTTTCAATTTGTAATGTCGTTACCACTTTAAGAAAAATTACTTCATAACCACCACTACCACCATTTGTACTGTCTTATCATTGTCATTATTACTATTATGATCATTATTGTCATCATCCCCATTTTCATTATTATTTTTATTCATTTTCCATTTATTCCTCATTCCATTTTTTTAATATTATTGTTATTATCGTAGTAATTATAGTTTCCCTCAGTTTAAGGATAACTGTAATCAATCATAACAAATAACACATCAATTATTATCAATATATCAATAATAATATCATAACTAATATTACCATTAACATGATCCCAATCGTTAATAACACAGCCGCAGTTATATTGGTAAAGAAATACATCACCTCAATCTACAGAGAGAATCCATCTTAACCCATGTGGTGGTAGTAGACCCAGATCAATGAGTCTACGTATGTATATATGTGTTGATGTGTCTATGTGTGACTACACGTGATCATGTCTGTCGGCGCAAACAGCCGACCTGAAAAAAATGTCAGTCATCCACCCCGCTCCCTCTCCCCAATAAGAGAACATTGCTACATATGAACCGCTGCAATTTTGACACCGAAATAGACAGAATGAACGTTGCATAAATCCGTGTGCTCGTACGAATGAATGTGTAACTACGCCTAACCCAGAATTGTGAATATGAGTGCGTGTGTGTGTGTACGAACTAACATGTATACGCCTGTATGCACGTGTGATTATTTATATGCGAGTGTCATCCCGAACAAACACAGAAGAAAAAATTCCCCCCTTCTACCGCACACAAACAATCAAACAATTAAAGCAGAAATAGAGCCACTAAAAAACAACAACAACAACAACAACAAAAAACAGATTGTCTGAAGTTCGCGAAAGGGTGAAACCTGGGTTACAAATTGCTAATCATGCAACTGTATATATTATGCCTATCACGGATAGTGACCACTTTCCAGTAAATACCGCATATATATATATATATAGATAGATACCTCAAGGTGGTGTAACAATTACGAATGAGTAGTGAGTTCGATCCTCACTGGGAGCCCCTTACTTTCGGCCTTATTATAAAATCATCCAATTTACGCTTGGAAAATTTATATATATATATATATATATATATATACATAGCATCTTGTGGATAGTAGCTTGGATTCGACTGAATACGAATCTAAGATGTTATCCACCACTATAATTTTTTATATATATATATATATATATATATATATATATATATATATATATATATATCCTTTGGAGTTTGGATATATATATATATATATATATATATATATATATATATATATATATATATATATATGTGTGTGTGTGTGTGTGTGTGTACATATATATATATATATATATATGCTATATATATCAAACTTTCCCTGCCGATCCGTTTAGGTGAAACCTAGGTAGGTTTGTCTGGCTCACTAGGTGTATCTATGTCTGCTTTACGGTTGTATTGAGCTCTTTTGTTAGTTGTTACTCGTATCAGGGTTTTTTTTTTGGGCTTCAGACCTGCATCTGTGCGATTTTTTTTTCGGCAGATGTCCATGTTTGTAGCTCTTTCTTTTTTTAAAACTTTTTTTCCTCGAGATTGATTTGATTAGCAAATCAAAAATTCGAGGTTTTTTCGAAAACGAGTCTAGTTATATATATATATATATATATATATATATATATATATATATATATATATGTATATATATCCCGGTGGAGTAGTGGATAGCATCTTGGATTTCGAATTCCAGTCGAACCCATTACATTCACTTTCTTGGTAATACCCTTGGGAAAGTTATGAATCCTCTTCTTCTATGGGTAAATTACAGGATCGACTGGTCTCTAAAGCCTTGGATGGCAACTCGTCTCTGATGGACAACTCTGAATTGAAAACCTGCGGAGGGTTGTTTGATAACCTCTATAATCGGCCCCTCAAAAAGTGTGGGCTGTTTTTTTCTTTAAATATAATGTCTTCACCACTGTAATCAAATTATATATGCTGGTGTCTCTGCTGTCAGTTCCTAGCAACTGAGCTGCTTGTCCCTCATATATCGAATACGAAGAGAGAGTCCAATATATATATATATATATATATATATATATATATATATATGTGTGTGTGTATGTGTATGTGTAGATATATATATGTGTGTGTAGATATATATATATATATATATGTGTGTGTAGATATATATGTGTATATATATATGTGTATATGTATGTATGTATATATGTGTGTATATATATGTATATATATGTGCATATATATATATGTGTGTGTATGTATATACTTTTGTAGAAATATATGTGTGACAATTATGTGTGTGTATGTATATATAGATTATATATATATATATATATATATATATATATATATATATATATATATATATATATAAATATATAATTTAAAAAGTGGTAAACTTACTACTGATATGTTCATCAACGAAGTTTCAAACTTGACATTTGTAAATAAATCAAAGTGCAAATAACTATAAACAGTCAGCTGTTGTCCTGACACTTTATTTATGTTATGAACGGAACCGCATTTCTAAAAGGATAAACATCAATATCTTTTGATTTTGACAAACGTTATGCTTAGACAAATAATGGATAACCTAAAAAATGAATCCATAAAAAATTTTCCCTATTCTTTTAGGTGCCAACCAGCTAAGCCAAGTAATGCTCAGGACAAAAGTTATAAATAATTCTTGCCCGTTAATAGATTAACAATTTGCATATTTTACACAGCACGATTTGTCTCGTATGAATCGATACATGTATTGTGTAACAGAAAGAAGAAAGAAGTGGACGAAATATTATAACAGTACTATAAACATTTACCGTATATACTCGCGTATCGGGGGCACCTCGAGGTGGCGTAATGGTTAGCAAGCTTGTCTCACTAGAAAAAATTACGACTGAGCAGTGAGTTCGATTCTCAATTGCTCCACCCTACTTTTGGGCACATCTAAGCTATGCTTGGAAAATCAATATTCTCGAATATCATGCGAGATTTGAAAGATCTAAATTTCAAGATAATTTTAATGGTGACACATCATACATGAGATATAAAATTTGCATACGCACTGCTGACCCTAGCAACGCCGTTGACCAAACTATATATCCATTTACTGTAGTCAAAATGTATACCGGTTTTTAAAATAAATATGATTTTGATAAAGCTGATATTTTACGTAACTGTATCCAATAATAATGCATGTAATATTCACATATTATAATCGTATTGTGGCACCATTTACCAAGGCAAAAAGAAAAGAAAGGAAAGAAAGGAAAAGAGAGGCGAGACCCAAACGTGGATGATAAGTAGGACACCCACGACTAGAGAACAATGGATAATTTATTTTGATAAGTAACAAAAGGCAGAAAAACACTTTACAATGGCAGGGAAATTCTGAGTGGATGGGGAATCGTTTATGTTCTGGTGACGAGCTTAATGTTATCGGGGATAGATAAACAAACCGCTAATGCAGGAAAACATCTGATTGGCAAACCACAGACCGACTAGCCAAAGAAAAAAATTTTGAAAATGTTTTTTTGATAATTGACAAAAACAGGTGAAACTACAGGGCTTTGGATAGATATGAAAATTAATTGTTCAAAGCCGCACACGAAAATGGCGACTGACCGTTTTCGACAGACAAAATCATTTTTTAGCTGTGATAACAAACTATGTTGTCAGTAATGTTCACCAAAGAATTCTTGACTGGAACCATAGAAATATTTTTTTCGAGGCGACGTTCTGGCCGTGTTAAATAGACCACCCATTCTGATAATTGGCGATAATCTGACTGACGATGTCCAGATGAGAGAACCGGGGTAAAATAATTTTTTTTTTTTGAGCGAAAAGATATTTTTTTTTCCTGAAACAAAGCCCCAGGTCACGCCCATCGTTGACGCCCATTGGATGAATGTTAACGAGGCCAGAGTGGTGATCACGTGACGCAAGGAGGAAGCTGTCACCGCCCATTTAGAGGATGGGTATGAGATGTTACCACGAAGAAGTGGGGAGGACAGCCGACACCCCTGAAGCATGGTGAGAAGGTGGGGGGTAAGAGAAAACTTCCCCAAAAATGGAAATAAGTTAGAAAATTCCTAACCAAAAAAAAAGAAGTGGATAGTTATTTAGAATTATCGAGGAACCTCAAACCCCAACAAAAACCCACCCCGGTTTTTTGTCGACGTCCATATAAGCAAAGTCGCAGCGAGCAGAAATCAGTTCCAGAGTTGAGTTCGGGAGAAACAGTTCCCAGAGTTCAGTCTCCAGTGCTCAGTTGAAACAAGCCTCGCATCGGCTGACCAAGATTCACGCAATTTCCGAACTCATCTTCAATCCAAGAACAATTTATTTTGAAGAGCGACTTAGATCCAGACCACCAAAATAAGTTTTTTTTACTTTCGCCTGAAGACACACCAAAAACCAATTTCTTAAAGAACAAACAACTTGAAGATGTTAAAACTCGCCTAACGGAAAACAACGTGTCACAATCCATAGAACGGGTCAGGGAGATAGACGCAGTCCTATGTATCCAACAACTCGACATAAAGTTTGTTATCCTTTTTTTTGATACCTTTGAACTTTTTTGAGTTATCATTTTATTTATTTTATACGTATTTGTGCGATACCACCCCATTTGAACCCAACTTGCATTACGGCCCCAACGACTGATTGATTTCGTCTGCCTAAGATTGATTCACAACGTGGGTAGGCGGACTGGAGATCAACGCAGTTACTTTGGTAAGCGAATTGGGAACGACGAGGCTGATATCGAATCTAACCAGATTCCCATCCGAATCACCAAAAGGTTAGAACGTCACATTTGAGTGCCGCGACCAATACCAAGCCAGTTGGTCGTCACAGGACGAGACAACACGACTGACGTGACAGGCGGACGTCACGTTTGGAGCGGCGACACCCGAACGAAGCAGCGAGGAGCGAGCGAAGGCTGTGTTCAGGGACGTCACAGTATTATAACATACAAACATAGCGAATATGCATCTTTTCCATTGTCTACGTTTACAAGATGTTTAACAGATCGAAACCTGATCATAGTAAAATAGCTGTTTCTCGTTCGGATGTGTATGGCTTAACGCGTTTACGATCGAGTATAGCGTTACTAACGACACTTACATTTTTAAGTTATTTAACTAGAAGATGGGATAAAGAGATAGAAGAAAAGAGGTTAGTCTATTTTTGTCTCTTTCAGAAATATATTAATACACGTGATATGATAAAATTATTTTTTTATGAGAATCAAATTTTGGGGTCGCACGATACGCGAGATCGCGCGTTAGACGAGTATTCAAATTTTAATCTATTAAATGCTAAAAAAAGTTTTTTTTTTAAAATACTTTTTTCACTATTTGAAGCTCTACTGAAATAAGTGGTAGAGAGTCTAACAACACCAAAGCTAATTTTTTTTTTTTTATTTTCATTGAGTTTAAGATTTTCGTTAACAGTGTACATGCGATGGATAAATTGTCGTGAAAATTACGCAAAAAACGTGTGTTTTTAAAAATAAATATGATTTTGATAAAATTGATGTTTTAATGAACTGTATTCAATCATAATGCATGTTTATATTCATATATTAGTATCATATTATAAAATACAAACATTTCCATTGTTTACATTTATAAGATGTTTAATTGTTTCTCGTTCGGTTGTTTATGACTGTACACGTTTACGCAACGTGTATAGCGTTACTAACGATACTTTTATCATTCTCTTTTACTTTTTTTTGACTTATTTAACTAGAAGATGGGATAAAGACATAGAAAAAAGGTGTTAGTCTATTGTTATTTGGTCTCCCAAAAAAGAACTCGCATGATACAAGCGATACATAATAAAATCATTTTTATAATTGAAAAATGCGGTTCGCACTATACGCGAGATCGCAAGTTAACCGAGTATATACCATATAACAATGATGAAAATGCAATAAAAGTTTTCTATTCCATTACTTTCTCTCTTTGACCTAATACATAATGTAATAATTACTACTAAATGAATTCATTTTTCCTCTGAGATAAAATCAGTTTTATGACATGAAATACAATATTTTAAAACAATTTATATCCTCATAAAAATCAATTTTATTGAGAAAATGAAACATTCTTTTTCCAAAAAATAAAATCAGTTCACAAATATGTCGCCTAAAAATCATATGTCAGTTTCTATGAAAGTTGGGGCAGGGATTGAAAAATAATACCTGGAATATTTTATTTTACTTTACATTATTTTCATAAACATTGGATGCGACAAAAGTAACGACATTATTAACTTCTGTTTAACAAAAATAAATTACACTAGTTTAAGATGGCTTAAGATTAACTATGTCTCACCCGTTCTGGATTACTTAAATCTTAATTTCGAGCTGAGATGGATAGGACGAAGTGGAGCAGTTGAGTAGCCATCACGATCACCTAACGTTAAAACAAGCAATTTCTGATAACTTCTCTGAAATTAATGTAGAAATGTGTCAAATTGTTTGTAGATGTGTTACTGATTGGGGGCAACGTTTTGTTGTACCTAGAGGGAAGCATTTTGAATATGGCAAATAGATTATCATAATTGATATAATGGAATATACATACACCTGTGTTCCTCCTCACTGGAATATGATTGGCTGGTGCCCGTCATAAATACCGACGGACGTGTAGGTACGACAGAGTTAAAGAGCTTTAGTCTGAGAGCTAAGTCTATAACGACGCCCATTGGACTACGCCATTGATCTACACTTCTTACCTGCAACTACGACGCGTACAAGTCGATTACTGCTACCGTATTCTACCACTTAGCAACTTCGTTCAAATATAACCCTTTACGGGACATATCAATAATATATCATGTTGCTTTGATGTGACAATACTTATAAATTTTCCTAAACTACTGTCATTTATTTTTGTTCAATAATTTTTTTTTAAAAAATGGCGCTACTTTGGCTGTACCTTCTATATATAGAATTTCTGAAGGATTAATGGATTTGTTTTTATTACTACAGAACATATATGCTTCGTATTTGAAATGGAGGCCCAATTTTTGTATGTTTGTTATTAAACTGTGTGAATTGGTCAGTGCATTCAAGAAATAGTTGCAAAGATAAGGCGTTCCCCCTGGCAGGGAATAAACCAGCATTCCTTTTTATCGCTCAACCAAAGAGAACGTCGCAAACGAACATGAAATATCCACTATATAATGTTTTTAAAATATATATATATATATATATATATATATATATATATATATATATTCTACAGTCCGCTTGAAGATTTTATGCAATCATATAAACGTCAATAGCTCGAACATGCTTTAAAAGTTTTTGTCAAATGTCAAACGATTAATTTAGACGTCAAAGACAAAGCTTGCGTTCAACTTTTAGGTTTTATTAAAGTTAATATTTCGAGATATTAAGGTTTATGTGATTGGTATAACTTCAAACGAACTTTATCTGAGCGTATTAACTACAATATTTATTAAACGAAGGATAAGCACAAATATTTAACACATAACCTATATAATTTTTTTTATTAATAATTAAGTTCTGATTCACAGCAGGATATACACTAGACCTTAACCTAAATAAATGTCTATCGGGAATCTTGGTCAAAGAACGGTTGGTCTGTTGTGAGCACAATATGTCCATGGTCCAACTTAAGAGATACCGTAGTAAGTTTTTGCATTCACTGTCACCTATACGACACAGGACCTCCAGGGATTAATATAGAATGTAACCTCAAAGAGACCAGTTAGAAAATCAGGTCTCAACGTATGTCGCTGGGTACACCAACATAAACAGGGAAGTGAACTCAGCTGAATTGAATATATGCACACACAAGAGCGGATAACAGGATCTACTATAAAAGTCCGACATGCACGAGGGGAAGAAGGATTTATTATCTTCATACAAGAATGTTCGAAGAAAGACTCGAAACCATGTTCCCTTGATTCGGCATGCATTAGTTTAATGGAATTCAGAAATGAATAGACAATTATTTTCCGTATAAAAATAATCTCTTATTCTTATCAGACAATAAAAAAATGTCATCGTATATCAGTTGGTGCGTCAACATAAATAAGGGAGTGAACCTAATTTAATTTAGGATACACGCACATACATCCGAGCGGTTAACAGGATCTGATATAAAAACTACATGGTAATAGCAGAAATTTTCCAGACTGAGATCTCTTGGCAATCATGTGAGGGCTAGGAAATGTTTTGGTGACAGCGTTCATCCTAGTGAGCACGACGATTTTTCCACCTTTTAGGTTTTACTAGTTATTGGTCGACATAAACTTTCATGACCATAAAAAATGACACTCAACCGAACTTGAAGTGCGCGTCTTACTCGAAAATCCGTGTTCGGCCGGAATAGTGAATGTCAAAATGCTGAGAATGAATTCCAACTTCATTGACAGCAGATTTCACTAGCTCTATACATTTGAGGCGGGGACTTTGCTAGAATTTGTCAGCCATGACTGAAGAACCGTTCAAGCGCAATCAATTTTTAATTATTATTTAATAATTGAACACGAGCAGCTTGAACGAACCCATTATCACCAAACATACTGTCTCATTAGGCTTCTTCTTTTTTTACCAATGAACATAAGTTATACTCGACTTTTCGAGTAATAACTGCTCTTCAATTCCTTCTTCTCAGCCAGTGATGGTACTTTGATGGACGTAGGGCTTCCCTAGATCTCGAAATCTTTATAGGGAGGAATTGACTATTACACTACCACACCGGGGTAACGTGTGTTGGTCGGGCGGATATGATACACAAGGGCAAACATGGCTTTTTGCCCGATACACATTTGACGTGTAAGATGAATTCCTGCATTCGACAGCCGTTACTTCCTCTGACAGACAGCTTGCTACCAAGGATATAGAACTGTCTGTCCTGCTATTTAACAAATAGCTGGGAGAATGAAGTAGAATAGATTTATTCATATACTTTCCAAGGGGTATTTCCATATATGTGAATATAACGTACTCGACTGGAATTCGAACTGGGCTGTCAGAGTTCCAAGCTGTTATCCTTTGTGCGGGTGGTGTAATAACGGCGTATCCAATCCTACAGCAACATTTATAATTCCTAATCGGTCACCCATCTGCAAATTTGCCCGAAAAAAAAGTAATGAAAACAAAAGAAGTATTACAGTAATACAAAGCATATGTACTGGATTCAGTTTACTCACTTTTCACAAATACGGCGCCATGTGCTGTGTGTTATTTTTACGAATCTGTGCTTTCTTGATTGTTGCAAAGCTATTCAAACGGCGTCCTTAAACTGGTATCGTTCATGTGAAACTCTCTCCTTGATATGACCCCGACAGATCGTTGAAATAGAAAATTATATTATTGTCGTAAAGTAGTTTTCACAGTGGAGGCTTGTATTTTACTGAGTCGGTCCTAAATTAGGTTCGACGTACAAAACGTTAGGAACTTGCAATAATAGTTAATGACGCAGCAATCTAGTTGTGGTGGTAGATACTTCAATGTCCGACATCGACTGACTCACACAGCGATATTCAGTCACCTCCACCACGAGGGCGTCATGTGGAACAAAGCCTTTTTAACGTGGGATCTCCGAGCCCGTTGGCTCGGCCAAAAATATGCTCATTGAACCCGTATAAACGGGTTCAGGGTCGGTTTACCTCCCCGAAAGAGAATCCGCCCTTCTGCGTAGCCTCGTTCGGGTTCCTCCCCGCTCGAAAGCAGAGAGTTCAACTGATCAGCCAGTCGACTGACTCACACAGCTCCCCTGGCGACTGCTACTACTACTACTTATTATCTGTGGGAGAGTCTATTTACAATAGAAATAGGTACGTTCCGGTATAACAATTAGGTAGCAGTGACAAGACTTTCGGACCATCCTGGATAGCGGTGATATACTAAAATTACAATAAACTTGGAAAGTTATATTTATAACTTTTAGACGACCTAGGTAATGACCAAGCTTACCATTGCTTAACTTCGGTAATCGGACGAGATTTTTTTTTTTTTATTATCAACGGGATATTGTCGTAAGCCCGCTTCAATTCATGGAGTATTCAAATGCTCTCTTTATTTTTAATTTTTTTTTTTTTTTTACCTCTCAATGATTTACTCATGTGATCTTGTAAATGGTGAAACCCGAATTTACAACTCTTATAAGCTGCTTGTTTTTTTGGGTTTTTTTTTTTAATTTAGTTACCCGCTTTTGAGAACTGGTGTGAAATATCTTGTCAGTGCGTTCGCTAATGAAGTATTTACATATTTACTTAATGCTGTCGAACTAAAATTGGCATTGTTTTAAATTATATATTTACTAAGCGTAGCTAAGTTTTGGCACAGAGCCACAATGAACATAATCCAATGAAAATAGCACTTGCTATCAAGGATCTGCGAGACCATTCAGTTAGCCATCACACCATGAGCCAGTGTCCGTTACGTTAACTAAATACATATTTAATAAACCAGAGAAAAGAGATATTTCTCCAGTTCTAATTAACTTCCCCTTTCAGTCCATGTTAAATTCGGCCAACTCTTAGTCGACTGTTCAAAAGTTTTTGGATCTAGCGGTTTCGGCTATTCGTTTGTCCATTATCAATATCCTAAACTTTAATGTTTAGGAAAAATATTTGAATAAAAATATACTTTGCTTTATACACAGATAGATTGATATATTGAATCGATTTCTAAGTGTTATCAAATATTTTCAGGTTATTTAAAGACAGAAAATATTTTTAGAAGGTAAGAATTTCTTTCATTTATTCTTTGAGATAATAATAATTTAGCGAGACAAATCATACTAATTAACCTATAGCTAGTGTAGAGGTGGATTCTTACCTGCACAAGGGTTTTTGCTCGTAACAGAATATATCAAAGTGAAATTAGAACTTGGCACTACATCCGTTATATCAGCTGCATATCAAAGCTTATAAAACCTGGTATTCCCAAGCGTTTACTCATGTAGCTACTGACCATTATCGACGTTGCTTAACGTCGCAGACCGTACGGGTATCGGTGTTTCTTATCTACTGGTGGTTTAACTTTTTGTTCTTTAAAGTCGAAAGAAAAAAAAAACATCATAAGTTAAAATGTTCAACTGTCGAACGATCTTTGAAATAAGGAATTATTATGATTTTATGCTTTGTTATTCGTAACAGCGCAGCGTCTGTGGCTCTTATATTAGCAAATATATCATGGCTCTGGGGCACCTCGAGGCGGTGTAAGGGTTAGCAAGCTTGTCTCGCTGGAACAATTACGACTGAGTAGTGAGTTCGATCATCACTGGGTACCCCGTACATTTGGCCTTGTGCCACATCTGAGCTACGCTTGGAAGATCACTTTTAGGCACTTTGACGTTGTGTAATGGTTAAACGGTTTGTTTCCGCAGATCAATTACGACTGAGTAGTGAGTTCAATCCTCACTGGGTGCCCCATACATTCGGCCATGTGCCACATCTGAGCTACGCTTGGAAAATCACTTTTAGGCATCTCGCACATATCGTGGCCTTCATATTAGCATAAATATCGTCGCACTAACTTTAGCATAGACTCCGTGGCTCTCGCATCGGCATAGACTACGTGGCTCTCGCATCGGCATAGACTCCGTGGCTCTCGCATCGGCATAGACACCGTGGCTCTCGCATCGGCATAGACTCCGTGGCTCTCGCATCGGCATAGACACCGTGGCTCTCGCATCGGCATAGACACCGTGGCTCTCGCATCGGCATAGACACCGTGGCTCTCGCATCGGCAAAGACTCCGTGGCTCCGCATCGGCAAAGACTCCGTGGCTCCCAACGGCATAGACTCCGTGGCTCTCGCAACGGCATAGACCCGTGGCTCCCGCATCGGCATAGACACCGTGGCTCTCGCATCGGCATAGACACCGTGGCTCTCGCATCGGCATAGACTCCGTGGCTCTCGCATCGGCATAGACTCCGTGGCTCTCGCATCGGCATAGACTCCGTGGCTCTCGCATCGGCATAGACTCCGTGGCTCTCGCATCGGCATAGACTCCGTGGCTCTTATATTCAAAACGTTTCAACACTTCGTTAGTTTCTTGGGTGTATGAAAATGGACAAATTTAGTGACATGGCATAAACCATTATATTAACGTGGCTCTGGTCCAAATAGCATATAAAATACTGATCAATACTAATAAAAAATGCCAGTAACTTGACTGAGGACAGTGGCGATGATTGTGTCAGACGACCCCTCCCCCTCCGCCGAGAAAATCGTAACATATACTTAGTTTATTTTCTTTTGGACAGATCCATTGTTTACAAAGTTTTATCATAATCAGTAAGAGGGAATGTTTAAATAAATAAAAGATATTAACACATTATACAAATTCGACAAATTATATTTATTTATAGCATATAAATAACGTGGAGAAAATGGCTTAAGAAACTTTTTTTAACCGTATTTAATTGTTTTAAAACTAAAACTACAGAAAGTTGAACATACTGAGTAAAAAAAAAATTCCTTGGTTTAATGGCTGAATTTCAAATTCGTAGTAGTTAGAATAAATTTTGCGTAAATATTTCTAGTCAAATATTTGTTTTGCAAAATCATTCGAGAAAGTTTTTTGTGACATATGGCAACAAAAAGAGAAACTATATTATTGTGCCCTCAAAAAAATAAGCTGCAAGACTGATTTTAAAAAGATATTTCATTTCAATTTTTAATTAACATTAAGTTTGTTTTGAAATTCTTGAATTTCCCGATCGTCATTTATTAAAAAGATGAGTTTACTTCCAAAATAGTAAATAGTAAAATACAAGATAATTTTAATAAAATGCCATAACTTGAAATGATGACAAAACTCATATATTTTCTATTAAAAAGTTTCATACCCTCCCCTCCGCCGAAGAAAATTTAGTGGTGGATATTTCTTAGTTTATTTTTTTTGTTTATTGTTTTTTCCATTGTTTATCTAACTTTTTATCAAATTAGAGAACAATGATTTTAAATAAATAAAAGATTTTTTCATAAATGGTCACATTATACAAATTCAAAATTTTATTTATTTATAGCATATAAATAACAAAGAAATTTCACGTTTTTATTCTAATTTTTTAAAAATTTATTTTATTGTTATATTTTAAAACTGTCAAAAATATATATTTAAAGTAGTTTATATTTTTACTGTACAAAAAAAAATAATTGATAGGTGATAAAAATAAGTGAAAAACAATTTCAAATTCGTAGGAGTTAGATAAAATTTTATTTGAATATTTCGTAGTGGAATTCATATTTGTTTTATAGATTTAATCATTCGAGAAAGTTTTTGTGGTTTAATATGGCAACAAAAAAGAGAAACTAAATTATTCTTGCCCTCAAAATGGCATTTTTCTCTAACAAATATTTGAATTTTTTCAAAAGATATTTCATTTTATACCAAATTTGTAATTTACAAAAAAATTAAGTTTTTGTTTTCTTAAATTCTTGAATTTTTAACCTCCTCATTTTTCCTTTAAAATTTTAAATTTCGTTAAAACTTGATTTTTTAAGTAAAAAATATTGAAAGTTATTTTTACTAAATTTTATTTGTTGCGTAGTAAAATTTAAAACAATAAAAATATTTTTGATAGAATAAAAAAAAACAAGGCAACAGGAAATTAATGACAAAACTCATATATTTTTGAATTAAAAGATTTCATACTTTACAAACTAAATTAAAACAAATAAAAGTTTAATTATTTTAGTGGTGGGTTTTTCCAAAATGAGCAGATATTCTTGTTTATTGTTTTCCTTTCTACAAAGAAAACAATTTAAAATTTAACATTAAAAAAAATAATTTTAAATATAAACAATGATTTTAAAAAGTTCCTTATTTTTTTTTTACATGAAATTTAGTTAAAATTAGATTGAAACAAAAAAAAAAATACATTATGGTTATGTTGATTCAAATTTCCTTTTTTTTTCAGTATTTATTTGAAAGAAATTTCACAGTTTTTATTCTAATTATTTAACTGTTTGGCTGTTTATTGTTATATTTCTTTAAAGTACTTTGATGTTTTGCATTCCATTTAACCCTAGTTTATATTTTGGGCTGTCTTTTCCCTACAAGATATAGATATAAAAACAATAATGATAATAATAATAATAATTAACTTCTCAATAATAAAAAAATTTTGGATTCAACTTTAATAAGATATTTGATGTTGTATCGACATTTTAAAACGGATTAGCAAAAACAAATTTAGATTTTTCTAAAAGAGGTTCAATTGTAAATAAAAATATATTGGATTTCTTCTCCTTATTACTGCATTTTGCAAAAAATGATATTCACCCAAAAGTTGGATAAAATCGATTCTTGGTCGTCCTTTTCACGCCACTTTCTGAAATAAATATTTCTAATTTATTTTATTGCTATATAAAATTGAACTTTTATACCAAATTTGTTTCTGTTAAACAAAATAAATTAACGTCAATTTTGTTATTCTTTTTTTTTTCTTCCTTAGTTTGTTTTTAACCTCCTTGTATTTTTTCCCAATAAAATTTAAATTTCGTTAAAAATTGATTGTTTTTAAAAATGTAAAAAGAATATTGAAAATTTATTTTTTTTTTTGCAGGCCAAAATGTTTATTTGTTGTCCCTGTAATTCAAAAATTCTAAAACAATAAAAATATTTTGATGCAAGAAAAAAAAAAACAATTCAACGGAATGTTAAATTACGCCAGCTATTAATACCATTGAATTAAAGTTAATATTTTCATCATTTCATCCCAAGTGTGTTAATAATGCCATTAAAACGAATTTTATTTCAGGACAAAAAAAAAAGTTATTTCATTTGTTTTATGACCAACCATACAATTTTATTTAAAATTTGATTTCTAAATGTAAGAATAAATTTTGTACCTAAATTAAACTGAAGGAAAGATATTTCTTCTACAATTCTTTTTGAAACAATTTAAAATTTCACGTTACATTAAAAAAAATATAGGTTGCAATTGTATAACCACATTCTCCTGTATAACTGCTGCCTTCTTGAATGTATCATCCGTTGGTATACTAAGCTACTTCCCACCTCATCTTTTTTTTACGGTATGTCTTTCACAAGTGTTTGATTCTTCATGAGAAATTAATTCCATCGATAAATATTTCTTGTGTGGTCGGTGATCGGGGTTGAATTGTTTAAGATATACAGCAAATTTCCTATGACCGTAATAGCTTTCAAATACTATGGCATTTTTCACAAATCTAATAATCAAACACAAACATGGATATAACGTCAGAGCTTGATTCAACTGCAAGTACAAGCACATAAACGCCCCCACCTCATTCTTCGGACGATTACTGTAAAGATGGGGTTAATAAGAGGTTCTTCGAGAATTTTCCCCTTTTAACTCTTCAATAATCCTTCTGAAACAATCTTTGCATCAAAGGTTGTTCGAATGTCAATTTAGGATGAAATCATATGGAGAAACCATTGGCTAAATGTCAGAAGCCGATTTGAGATCTTGTTTGTCGCAGATTTCGTCCACTTAACTGAAATAATCTAAACCAAACATTCACGAAGGACAATGTGTGTGTCATATGTAATTTACTTAGAAAGTATCGGATGAAAAACCAGGGAGTTGTGGCCGAAAAACGGGCTTTTTTTTTCATTATACGCGGGGAAGCGAGCAGGAGTAAATACCACACTTTCTTATTTTTTGCATGATGACAAATCTTTTGTGAAATGTTTGAAGAAAATCGGATAAAAAATGAGGAAGTTATACAAGTTTTTATTTTAAGTATTACGAAAAACACAATTCTTTCCAAATTCTTTTTTAACTTCTTGCGTAAAGCCAATATCTCAGGAAAACTATCAAACACTCTACATAAATCTCGTAACATGTGCTATATTTTGCATTAAGTGCAAAGAACATCAGCTCATCCAATAAAAATTGTGTTCGCGTGCAACTTTGTTTTCGCCAAAAAAATCGTACCCACCTTCAGTTTTATCGATTTTTCTGGCAAACTCCTGGGGCCAGGTAATTAAAATTTGGTCTTACCCTACGGCGATAAATTTGCAATATGCGTGTAAAATTTTGTCGAAGATGGTCGTATGTATACGTGCATAAATAGCATACACACGCACATAGACAGACACTCGCAAACATCTGTTTTATAGATATCTATAACAATTATTTTCCAGAAAAATCATATCATTTCACCCAGAGTAAGGGGAGAAAATGGATACATATTTTTCCCAGCCGCATTTGCGCTTATGTCTATGTAAGGGACCCTACTAAAATTTGAACTCGGCTCTCTAATTTCTCCATCCAAGCCGTTATCCTTTACACCACCTGCGCACCCCCAAAAGAGAAATAAATTAAGAAAACGTTACTGGGGAGAAAAGACAATAAAAATAACAGAGGTTAGGAAGATGTCAGATGGCCACTGACGCGACATTTACATTTTAGTAGGTAGACAGGAAACTGAAAGGTATTAGGTTGGTGCAAAATTAATGACGTAATAATGTCGTTTTTTGACGTATTTTTTAACGTCAAAAAACGGCATTATTACGTCATTATTTTTGCACCAACCTAATATTTCCGTGAGTGAAAAGTGCGAGTAAAGAATGTATTAGAATACAAGTTCCGGTTATATTTCAACATAAAAAAAAAATGATGTAATCTATCTACCAATCTAGTTCAACGCTTAAATTCAAACAGTCGAAGCATCAAATGAGAAACTTCATCAGAAAGATGAGAAATACATGATATTTTTCTGACAAAATTAACAATCGAATCACGCGAACATTATGGGAATGTTTAAAAAATTTCCATTAAATTACTATATTATCACACAGTAAATTATAGACACAGTGTTAGATCAAAAATTAAATACCGTATTTGCCGGAGTTAAGAAAAGAGTTTGTATTTGTTCTCGAAAATTGAATAGCATACAGGAGTTTAGTTTACCATCTGGGGTTAGCATAAGCCTACGAGAACCTAACCTAACATTCTCACGACAAATTTTATGGACTTATTTCAGAAAAAAAAGCGTCCTAGATACCGGAAAATACAGTAGTGAACTTCCAAGCGTAGTTTAGATGTGGCACAATGCCGAAATTAGTGGGTACGTAGTGAGGATGGAACTGACTAGGTAGTGGTAATTGTTCTAGTGAAACAAGCTTGTTGATCATTATACCACCTCGAGGTGCCCCCACGTCGGAAAATACAGTATACGGTAGACTTATGGATGTGATGACTCCTTGTAATTCCTTTAAATTAACCTTATTATTACTTAAAATAATTTCCTTCTTTAAAGCTTGTTCCTCCACGGCGTAGGCGATCGTGGCTCTCTACATTTTCCTTTATTATCATCTATATATTGCCATGATTTATATAAAGGAACGATTAAATTAGCATGACTTATATAGGGGATCGAATTCTCGTTGCTTCCTCTACGAGTTTTAAATTCCGATTGTTCTTCAAAGAGAGATTGACATCCAAGGCTCGAGAACACAGTCCATCCTGCTAATTAACTTATAGCTTTGCTTTAGAGTGATGAATTCATCCTTTTTCACGCAAAAGATTAGCGCGGAATTTGTACCGATATCCGCTTCACTACTACCTCGTCCTTAAGGGAAAAAACAGTTTTAATAAAAACTTGCACGTGCTTCATTCATAAATCGTACGACTCATACAGCACTCGCTATCACTTGACTTAAAATATTTTTGCCCTTCCTTGCCTTTAAAGGAGTGCCCTTTGCCGTGCTGATGTTGCTACATGCCTTACTTCTTGCCTATCTCACACTGCGAATTTTTTCTAAGCTCTATAGTAAACATTAAATCTGTTACGAGAAAAGAACTAAACAAAATCAACACAAAACGATCAGCTTTAAAAAAAGACACGTAACTGGAAAAACGGAATGAAAAAGAATGTTAACAACAAATTATTTTTTTACACCCAACCCAGTTCTGTGGAATCAGAATCAACGTTGAGTTTAAGCAAGCGAATGAGCCAATTGGAGTAAAGTGCCATGCAGATTTAAATTTTTCCCACTTGTGACGAATGCAGCTATCGATTTCTTTGCATGCTAGTTAACATTCGTGTCAGTCAGCTGTTGGCTCTCACGCTGGCCAATAGAATCTTCCTGCCTCTTCGTGGCAGCCAGCTATATGTGCATGTAAATTTTGGTGCAAATGCGTCGAAAATTGCTGTCGTCCATTCGTTATACACACACACACACACACACACACACACACACACACACACACACACACACACACATCCTGCCTTCTATAGATAGAGATACGTTTTTTTACTTGTTCTGGAGGGAACTGAAGAAATTCGGCCAATTTCTCAAAACATCTACGTTACCTCATTTCAGAACCAAAATTATCCACTACGTATAGCTCAAAATACAGGGTGTAGCAAATGTCGGTAACTAACCTCTAGGGATTTCTTT
This sequence comes from Acanthosepion pharaonis, assembly GCA_903632075.3. Lineage (NCBI taxonomy): Eukaryota > Metazoa > Mollusca > Cephalopoda > Sepiida > Sepiidae > Acanthosepion > Acanthosepion pharaonis. The sequence goes on along the minus strand of CAHIKZ030001574.1, from coordinate 422,992 downwards.
TGCCTGGTAAAAACGATGCGCCAATATACTCGCCTATCATGCGATTTTCGAAGACCTAATTTTGAAGCTAATTTTAAGGGGGTCGCATCACACATGACATAAAAATTACCGTATACACTACGCCGCTGCCCAAAATATATATCCATTTACTGTCGTCAAATTACTTTCAAACTTAAGTCTTCCCAAGTCGCACGATACGCGTGTATATACGATATTTTGGTTTTTATTAGTGTATACTTGTTTTGCCTCCCGATAGATTTATTCTAAGCCGATGCGTGTTGGCGTCATAAGATTTATTAATGCAGTTATTACTCGATTTATTTTTATTCATATCAATAATTGAAACAATTTTAAATCGTCCGAGCCTTTGGTTAAATTTGAAATTCTCGATTCATCGTTCAGATGCAATATTTTCTATGACAATTACATTAACTATACTTAAAAAAAATAATTTAAAAACTATAATATGAGAATGAACAGACACTTTACAATTAAGATTTGATATATCCATTTTTAAGTAGACAAAAATAGCTCCTGCCTGACGTTGAAATAATTTCCCCCTATGAGAATTATATCCAAAATGAGTGTCATCGTGATTAGCCCCCTCAGGTGTGCAACGACATTTAAATGGAGATAAGTTGTTTGTTTTTGTTATTTTTTCTCAGTCAGGGACAACAGCACTTAGGCAAGAAACTTTTCGCCATACACTTCGCTGCTCCCATTGTGTTCATGGCAGCAAATTTCAGATGAAGACAATGCATTGTCTGCAGATTACATTTTTGTTACACTGATGCTAAGACGATGCTTTTATCTCTTATGTGATAGGTTCTCTTGATTTAATTAAGAAAAGATGCCAGTTTGAATGGGATAATGATTATATTAGATAGAGAACAAGACACGAAATAATGCATTTTAATTCCGACCCACAGGGTAAATTTGCAAAATTCGTCAGATATCTGAAATGATATATTTTTTTTATTCATTTCAGCCAAATCAAGGCGATAATGTTACTAAGATGTAACGAGTTAATGAAAAAAAATTACAAGTAAAATATTTTAGTGGGGAAATACGACAATAAAAATGATCGATTAATTCGTTTATTTAACCATTTTCACGGTGTAGACGTGTATATACGTTTAATGAAAAATCTCTTTCAGACACGAACGAATAAACACTTCCAAAATACAATATTTAAAATAAAAAAAAAACAGCTATAGACGTGTTTTTACGCCCGTCTTGATTCATTTAATGCCCTTCTGATCTTGAAAAGAGTGCAATTGTCAACTCGTACATCTGGTAGAGGCGTGAGCAACCGCTCGGGTACTTCAAGGTGATTCGGTTTTTTAGTTACTCTATTAAAAACAAATAAAAAAAATCGTCGGAGAACGAATCGTTTTCCCAAAATAGTTGACAGGAAAAGTTTTAAAATTAGAACATATTTATCGATTGTAAGTATGCCTTGAGATAATATTTTTAGAGAAAAAATGTTTTACTAATTAACCATATCTGGAGAGTGAAATTTGCGCGTAAGTTAATACAATGAACTCAAGTGAAACTCGGATCTCCGATTAACAATTCCGATCCATTATATCGCCAGCACATCCATGCTTACAGCACCTGGTATTCACAAGCGGTCATCTCTCTAGGTACGATCCAGTCCTGACGTCGTTTAACTACAATGATCGTTCGGAAACCGGTGTTTCAATATGATGTTGCCGTAAGCCTGGTATTCTCAAGCGGTCACCTCTCTAGGTACTAGCCAGGCCTGGCGTCGTTTAACTACGATGATCGTTCGGAAACCGGAGTTTCAGCATGATGTTGCCGTAAGCCTGGTATTCTCAAGCGGTCACCTGTCTAGGTACTATCCAGGCCTGGCCTCGTTTAACTATGGTGATCATTCGGATACCGGAGTTTCAACATGATCTTGCCGTAAGCCTGGTATTCTCAAGCGGTCATCTCTCTAGGTACTAGCCAGGCCTGGCGTCGTTTAACTACGATGATCGTTCGGAAACCGGAGTTTCAGCATGATGTTGCCGTAAGCCTGGTATTCTCAAGCGGTCAACTGTCTAGGTACTATCCAGGCCTGGCGTCGTTTAACTATGGTGATCATTCGGATACCGGAGTTTCAACATGATGTTGCCGTAAGCCTGGTATTCTCAAGCGGTCACCTCTGTAGGTACGATCCAGTCCTGACGTCTTTTAACATCGTTGATCGTACGGAAACTGTTGTTTCAACTTGATGTGGCTGTAAGCCTTACAATAAAAGCAATGGATTCAGAAAGACAGAAAATAGCAATTGAAGATTGTAATTTGGCAAGGAAGCATGAAACCGGTAGCGATTTCCATATGAGAGAAAAGGAACCGTCAGAATAGGACTTACGGTTATATTTAGTTATTTCAACGATGAAACTTATTTGCCAATCTACTAGTACCCTTAAAACCATGCGCTCGAGGTACCCAGGAGGAGAACTCATTAGAAAATATGAAAAAAGCAACATCACACCGGTGGATAAGTGACTGAAGGTCGTGATGGCAGGTCAGGCTCAATAACATTACAGATTCTTCTTTGGATTTTGTCAAGAATCTCGTGACATATAACAGGAGCAGCAGACCAGATATAGCAACAGTATTCAATGCACCGACAGATAGCAGATTAATAAATGTGCAAGGATGGATTATGATGTGAAAAAACTGCCGGATTCGCTACAGTCACCCACTTTCCTAGCAGTAGACCTAGCAATTGATTCAATATAATATATAATGATATAATATAAGCAGTCCAATTCCTGTCAGTGGAAAACGTGTGAGCTAGAGGGTGCAATGATGTGCTCTCCTTGTGGTTATCATCAACCATGATGATCAGGGCAAAATGGTTCTCTATGATGATCAAATGATAGCAATTTCATGTAGAAGGCGTTACTATTTACATGCCATTTCTAGCTCTTGATAACTGATCGGAAATCATTTTCACGAGCAGTTGTCAATCTTACTTTGCCGAACCTATTGGATTTATTTAAGACAGGATTAAATAGTTGTCATCCATATAAGCACCTAGCCAGGAAGCGATGACATCAGGACGATCGTTGATAAAGATAATAAACATCGTAGTTTGAAGGATAGATCCCTGGTGGGAGTGATCATGCATGAATGTAAAAGTATCTAGAACCATTCTCGTTCAACAGGATTTTAATGAGACGATTGCCTATGAACGATGAGATTAATACAAATATTTGGCCAGAGACACCATAGTCAATGAGGAAGACCAGCATGCTAAGATCTGTCAAACGCCGTCGTGATATAATAAGCTGCAGATGTTTTAAAGACATCCTTCTGTGTGGAAGATTTTATATATACAGCGATAAAGGAACATTAGTAAAGTGAAATTGTTTGAACTGTTCGGTTCAACGATAAACGTGCGCCAGATTATGCTCCTTCGTCATCAGGTTAATAAGACAGTCTGAAAATAGAGGAATTATTGTGAGATATTTTATAATTCTCTTTTGGAACGGCTCTGTGATCTTTACTATGGATGAAAACGGGATTGAGATAAATTCTCCGAAACACCCTGAAGTCCCATAGACTCCTTGAGGAGTATGAGGCCCACAGCTTTTCACGCGCTATGCGTTGATGCTGGGACTTCATAATAACTAGTCGTTTTTAACAGGATTAACTTACTTGTCCCATGACCAATTGGTTTTAAATTCAAGTGTTCTTCTCGTAGTCTGGTTACCAACTCCGGCTAAAGATCCATTTCTGCCATACTACTTAAGCCATAGCCGGGTTCCTGCCTTTTACAGGATTATTTGCGCGTAGTGAACACTCGACAAGTATTCGAATTTTTTCTCCTATTTTTTATTCCAAGTCGTTGCCCATTAAGCCACCCCATTATCCTGCTGCTGAGAAATTTAAAACCCACCGTTTATCGTTTTATAAAGATTATCGAGATCCGAAACTATTTTACGTAGTGTCAGTCGCATTTAAAGGCCTGTCGAATATCATCTCCATAGTGACCAATTAGTATGAAAACGAACAAAAATTGGAAAATTCGTAAACTTATCAATGAGATCAATAGCTGGAGAGACTCTCTGCTCTATAACTTAAAATCTATATTTCCTGCAGTAATGACAGAATTTTTGTTTAAGGCCGAATACATGGGTCTTAGATAAATCTTCGTTCATATCTATTGAAAATTATCAAAATTAGTAAGGGTTCATGGACATATCAGGACAGGTCAATATGGCCAAGAGCCAAGCGTCAACGCTTGAATCTAAGCACAGATTATCGCAGTAAATCTTAATCCATCCAGAAAAAAAAATACGTATTGGATCATCATTTGTGGACGAAATTAATTTGGATATTATAAGAATTGCAAAAAAATACTAATAATAAAAAGCCCACGTAGATACTCTGGAAAAATAACCGACGTTGTTACTCTGGTGGTGGGTAAGTAATTCAATTGGATACACTAGAGGGTCAGTAATTCATGTGGATACTCTTTGGGGGGAATTATTCATGTGGATATTCTGGGGGGAAAGATTAACATGGATACATGGCGGGGGTGAAATAATTAACCTTGATAATCTGAGGTTTATCAGCATTAGACTCATCAAACTTTTTCCGAATCCTCAGACACCCAAGCAATTGTATTTCAGCTTCCGGTGTGAGTGCTAAGCAGTACAGCAAGCTGTTTCGAAATTTCTGGTGAAGTGAATTGCGTCATGGTGATTTTTTTACTCACAGATGGTGCCCAACTGACCCTACTATACTGTGCAGTTGACAAAATCAAAAACACAACGCGCATGCGCTAAATTAAATATATGAAATGGCGACAATTTACTCATGACATTTTGTATTGTAATAATTATGATTATTATTTCAAATAATTTTGTTAGAGTACCTCATTGATTATTTTAATTGATTTTAGATAAGTCGAATAATGCTTCACTGGATTTTGTTAACAACTCTTATGAATGGTAAGCTTTTTTTTTTCTTTAAGCTATTCTGACACTTTACGGTATTTTCAAATATTCGCTTTTTTTCTCTAGTTAGACCAAAGTATTCGGATACTTATCTTTTTACTTCATTATAGACTTCCTTGACTTCCCGAGGTCTTACTTTGTTTTCATGAATTTTATTTGTATGTATTTGTGTTGTAACCTAGAAACGTTTACTGAATGAGGAATAATCAAAACGGAGCTTGGAAATGAAAGGGTAAACTTTATAGCATCAACAAAATACAATACTCGCCAGCGGCGTGAAGTAGGTAAACCACTGCTAGTGTTCGACGACTTAAACAGCATTTTGCCCCCACTTACAATAGTGTCCAACGCATTTATGAGTATTGCGATATAACAATTAACATTCATAGGCACGGTATATAACAATTTGACAATTTTTGAGCTTTTATCTCTTCATTTTTCTTAACAAGAAACAGAAATAAATGCATTGTTATTCAGTCAATTCTTATTTTTATCTTTGTACGAAATTTATTTTGGCTAACTTGATTTTACATTTAATTTCATATTTTCTTTTAAAATATATTCGGACATTAGTGTATTGACGGGAATATAAACTTGATAACCATTCTTAAATGGAACGTGATGTAGAGATTTTGCAGGAAAGTATTAGCTACTGAAAACAAATATATAATCAAGGTATCCTTGAACAAAAAAGTGTCCATTCACTTATGAGCCATCCAGCTCTAAAGTACCATGCCTACCTCAAATAAACATAAAAATTCCAGGAAGTTGTAATGTAAAAATATCCAAACCCAAATCGAATGGGTCTGTATGCACATCTTGCCGGTTAAATGGCAGTAAAAAATTTAATTAAGAGACATTTAATGAGAACGATGGTCAATTCGTGACATGCAAGAGTTGTAACGGATTTCTCTGCCAGCAGTTCCTGGGCATAGAAGATATCCATTATTCCTTATTGATTTTGCAAACTTGTGCTACTTTTGTGATGATCGCAACCATGCCGAACGACTGATGGGGAAATCAAAGCTAGGTTTAAAGAATATTATGAGAAAGCTCGTTGGTTGATTTGGTTTAGCGGCATATCAATCTCTATGGATTATTGAATGCCGAAATCTGAATATTTTGAACACAATTTCGCGGCTTCAACTAAATATATTTTGAACACAATTATATGCCTTCAACTACTGATAAAAGGAATTGATGGGAATTTGGCTACAATTTGTATTGTTGATAATTATGCTATAAAATGGAATGTTGATCAATTTACTATAAAATAGATTGTTAGTCATTTTGCTAAAAAATGTATTGTTGTTCATTTTGCTGTAAAATGGACTGTTGATCATTTTGCTAAAAATAGATTGTTGATCATTTTTCTATAAAATAGATTGTTGGGCATTTTGCTATAAAATTTACGTTTTAACATTTTGCTATAAAATGAATGATTTTGGTGATTTGTGATTATGCTACGATTTGTATTTTCAATTTTGCTAAAAATGTATTGTTGGGCATTTTGCTATAAAATAGGTTGTTGGGCATTTTGCTATAAAATGTATATGTTGGCATTTTGCTATAAAATGTATGTTTTGGCATTTTGCTATAAAATATATATTATAGCATTTTGCTATAAAATAAATTGTTATTCATTTTGCTACGAGTTGTATTGTTGATAATTTTGCTAAAAATGTATTGTTGGGAATTTTGCTATAAAATGAATTGTTGGTCATTTTGCTCTAAAATGTCATGAAAAAATACTTATGGATTAAACATCAGTATCGTTTTTTATATCTGAAAACATGGAGACCGTATATTACTGGCCAGGTCTGTTCTGGAACATTGGAATACTGCCCTAACATATCCAGATGAGCAATGAGGAAAACATTTATATTAAGGCAATATCGGAATTTAACTAGAACGTTCATTCTTCCTAAAACCTTTCCTGGACTGTTATGTATGACCGTCTGAAATATGCAAGATTGAAAAAAGAATAAAGAAATATGAACATGGCTTTGTGTTTCTTTATTCTTCAATTCATCACCATCTATCAAATAAACACCTAACTGTTTATTATAATGATGTATAGGTTCATCAAAATCTTACTGTAATCAACTAAGTCAATCCTAAATTCTTTATTTTTAAAAAGAATTAAAAATAATAATAATAATAAGTAACGTAACTTCCCTGTGTCTTTTCTGTATTTTCATCTTTTTCTTCTTTGCTACATCGACTCCACGAATTTAATCACTGTGCACAATAGGTTTGATTATTTTACAGTTGAAATGGCTAGATATAACCGTATGTTCTATGCTAACTTTCTTCTTTCGCACTTCTTTATGGAACTCTGTTCTGCTCCCTTGCTTTTCAATGTCTATATTGTGTCTTCTTAATTCCTGTCATTTGATTGTTCTCTCTCCTTAATAATGTTATTCTCTTTCTCATACTACTTTGCACTCACTAACCCCTCGCGTTTTAGTGATTCTATATCCTTGTTTTAGAAAGAAATGATTGAATAACAAAATCAATGTATTTCGTATTAATTTCATAGGGTATACTATAAGCCCAGATACTTCCACACACATTTTATCAGCAGGACCGTAACGACCCTTTTATTTATTTTATTAACAAAATAAATGTCATCACCTGTTAATGACGTACATTTGTAATAAGATCTTAATTACGTTTCTGTTGAATTTATGTATACCTGTTGTATCAACAAACTTTTCCAATTTTTAGATTAAGCATTTAACCCGTGTATCTTAGAAATGACTAAAGATATCTCACTGAAATTCTTCGATGTTTTTATAAACCTTTTGAACTCTACCTTGAAAAATAGGAATGTATTTAGCTCTAAGTTGAAATCATGATCCCTCTTGCTGTTGTGACCTCCTGATCCATTTTTCCTCTCTACCGTTCCCTCTTTTTTAAACTTATTTCCCGTTCTCTTAATGGTTCTTGAATGGAATTTGAAGATGGAAGCCAGATTATGAATGTTGCTACCATTACTGAAGTCCTGAATTATTGTTCCTCTCGTCATTCTCAATTGGGAAGATATGCTGGCACAAAACGATTTTATCCTGTTCTCGTTCTAGCTGAATGAGTCAAGGGATTTTTCACTGATTCTGACGGTAAATGGTATCAGGGCGACTATATATCTTATCTGAAAACCTGAAAAACAGAATTTTAGTGTTATTTTAGATATTAAACATTTTGTGTTGTTACACGTTTTTGACAATTTTGCTATTACACCCGGAATATGTTTACAGGTTTTAAATCGTTCAGACTGTTTTTCGCATCTTTATTGCCATATTCATGATATTTCGACCGTTGTACGCCCAGGCCTTGTTCTAATTCCACGTGACATGCCTTTTTTTTGATATCTCAGTTAATTCCTTTAGTAATTCAACTCTCCAAGCTTTCCTTTTTGTTCCCTATGCTGTGACCATGTGTTGAACTCATAATGCTCTTTGTCAAAAAACTCTATGGATAACTCAAAATTGTAATTCCAAGGGATATCACCCAAAGAAGGCTAGTGGTTTCAATAACCGAAACGAATATGGCAACTGGAAAATATAGCACAACAATCCGAATGGTTTACGTAGTGTAAATAGTTACAATACCTCAGAAATATAAACAGATGTTTACATGGATTTTCTAAACGTATTAGTGCGGTAGTTGATATAATCGTTTGGAATTTGAACTCGGCACGCTGGTTCCATTTTCGTCACAAATAACCGTTATGATTCCTCTATAAATTGAATAACATTAAAAATTAGAAAGTAATTCCGCAAAGATTTAGATATTTTGTACGTTTAAATTAGATTAAGTTTTCAGCGCATATTAAACTCAAGGAGGCACGGTGGAGTAATGAATAGCGGTTCGGATTGAGGAATCAGAGAATTCCACTTGAATCCATTATATTCACTTACGTGCTAATAACCTTAGGAAAGATATGACTCTTCTTCATCCTCCAAATATAGGAGAGACCAGATTCTATAGCCTTGGATGGCAACTAATCTACCACAGAAAGAAATGTCTACTACTGTGGGAAAAAATCTGCCTCATCAATCATGTATCAAAAGATACGTTATTGCCTATGCATGTTGTTATTTTCCAAGCGTAGCTTAGATCTGGCACATGACCGAAAGTATGGGGCACCCAGTGAGGATCGAACTCCCCCCCTGTCTTAATTGTTCTAGCGAGACAAGCTTGGTCACCATTACACCACTTCGAGGTGCCCTTTTGCCTCAACATGTATCACGCATGGCACATAACTGACTGATATATTAAACTCAATCATTTTGATTAGTCGGGCACATCAGTGTTGTTACCGTTCGTTTATTTTATCTTCTGGTCATCTTCAGAAGCTTGTAGTTATCTGTAACCTTTAATGTATATCGAATGGAATACTTTATTCAATCCACGGTGATATATTGTTCTCTTGTCTTGGTTAATAAGTCTAGACAGTGGATTAAGTACACGCTATAAATATTTTTTCTTTATCCCCTGAAGGTAACAACAGACATATGTTCTGATAGTAACAAGAAAGACAAGGATATTAATCTAAAAGTAAATAATGTAATTAAGGACACATCGATGTAGTATATTGATTAGTAAGATTGTCTTGCTATATCAAATGACTGAATAGTGACTTTACAGTGTGCTCCACACTGTCGGCTTCGGGCCACAAATAAGCTTCGCTTAGAAGCAAATGTCGGGCGCTTCGACGAGGTGTCATGGCTAGCAAGCTTGTCTTGCTAGATCAATTAAGACTGAGTAGTGAGTTCCATCTTGAAAAGGGCGCTCCACACTTTCGGCCTTGTGCCACCTCTAAGAATATCACCATACAAGAAATTCAGGTGGAAATAACACGGATTTGATAAGATATTAAGGAATCAATAATATGAACAAACAATATTTTTATGTATGTAAAATTAAATCAATTTTGAAGCAACTCGTTAGCCAATCAGAGAACACCACTGGGCCATTAAGTCATGTGACACAACAATAGATATAAATCAAAACACTAACCACAAAGCGTGATAAAATTGAAAATGTCCGACTAACTACATTGTATTTATGCTGCTGGTGCTAATTAATTTTTAATTTGAGTTAAATTACAATGTCATTTATTAATGAAACTTTCTCTTAGGCAATTTCGCCTCAAGCTTAATTATATGCGTTCTTAAAAATGTTTATCTTTTATTTCGATTTTGTACCAAGTTCTTTTGAGTAAATATCGATTTTTTTTCTAAAAGAATGCCTGAGTCGTTTAAACCTCATATTTGTATATAGTTTCATAGGTTTTTCTAACCTTAACTTTGATATACTCGTTTTTTTTTGTTTGTTTTTTTTTTTTAAGGATAATCAACATTTTTCAGGTTATTTAAAGTTATTAAATATTTTTTGGTACTAAGATTTTTCCTAGATAATAAAAGTTTACTGATACGAGATTCCTTAATTAACCCATAACTGGAAGAGAAGTGGTGGAATCATACCTTTTCAAAGGGCATTAGCGCATAAGTGAATACAATAAACACAACGTGAATTCGAACTCACCTCTCCGATTAACAGTTACACTACACGCACATCCAAGATGACCGTACCTTGTATACCCAAGATGTCACTCATCTAGATATTGACCAGGCTTGATGTCATCAATTCCCAATGAGCTATTCATATAGATGACGCAACCATTTAATCATGTTTTAGCAGGAATTCTGACAGACCCAACAAAGTATACGTGGCAACTACTCTTGAAATGACCTCCAATCTAAGAAATGACATATACAGTTTAACACCTCCAAAACACAGCATTCATTAATCACTATACATAACCTTTTCTGCCAGCTAACAGTATGATTGATGCCCATACTCAGGAGCCCAAAACTCAGTTTAATTGACTTAACCTTTTCCAATGACATGAAGTTGAGAGAATTCAAGATGCGATGGATACATGTCATCTAAATTACGCAAAAATAAAAATAACACTGACATCCCCATTTAAAAAAATATATATATTTACCAAAATTACAACAAATACTAAATAGTAAATTTATTCAATAAAATCGCCATTGGTTCAATCACATCCTCCAGGAGACATCATAATTCTGCTGCAACTCTTCTGAACGGTCTCCTTATTGACGTTGATGAATGCTGGCATAGTACTTGCCTTTAGTTCATCTTTGGTTTACAAAGTGTTTTCTTGGCCACTCCCTCAGCCGCGCCCCACACTTAATAAGCAAGGTGAGTTAGATGGCCAGAAATAAGGGTTGATGTGGTCGCAGAAGTTATCTGACAGTCATGACTAAATTTTCCAGCTTGTGTGGCATGGTGCAGTGACCTCTTGCCAGGCATAGTCTCACAGCAGCCACCTTATTAACCCGGGGGAGCACTACCTCCTGTAAGTACTTAATGTAGGCCGCCGTGTTGAGTCAGAAAACATGTGTGAAAATGAATGGAGACATAACCTCACCTTCGTAATCACCATCCAACTCTTTCCAAATCCTTTGTACTCTCCTCAGAAGGGCACCTAACACACACTTAAATGTTCATATTGGACCTTCCGGTGCGAATGCCAAGCAGTAGAACATGTTGTTTCCAAATTTCTGTGAATTGCGTCATTGTGATCTTTTTTCTCACAGACGGTTCCGAACTGACCCTACTATACTGTGTAGTCGACAAAATCAAAAGCAAACAACGTGTATACGTGAAAGTAAAAATACAAAATGGCGAAAATTTACCCATCACACCCTGTATATTGAATCAATTGCGTCGGTTTCTCTAAGGAAACATGGTTCACTGTGTTGTGCCAGAAGACTTTTCTCTTCAGAATCCATCTTACACATTTATAAATCTACCATTCGTTCATGCATTGAGTACTGCTGCCATATCTGGTCTGGTGATCCTACTGTACATCTTGAGATCCTTGTAATCGATCTTGACCAGACATCTTGAGTTCAGTCACTTTCTCACCAACGTAACGTAGCTTCCCTCTGTCTTTTCTACAAATATTTTTATAGTCTGTCTATATTTCTGAGATGAGGTATTATGTACATTATTTACATTATTCGGATTATTGTCCTCATTTTTGTCGCCATATTTATTACATCGTTTCGGCCGTTGTACTCTCCGGCCTTCTTCAGGTGGTTGGAATGTCGAACTGAACACATGGCACAGTGGATAAAGGCGTTGATTAGATCCAGTGACAGGACCCAAGGAGTGTGAGTTCAATACCCGGTTAAGGCAGTGGAGAACTTTCAGAGCGAAATTAACAGGAGATAAGTAAAAACTGACGTCCATTAAACATGGCACGTGAAACTAGAACAGTCTACCCCAGTGAGCGAAATAAAGGGTTCAGTTCGACATTCTAACGACCTGAAGAAGGCCGGAGTGTACAACGGCCGAAACGTAATAAATATGGCGACAAAGATGAGGACAATAGTCCGAATAATGTAAATATTTTCATACTAAATGTTTTCATGAGCTCTATTCTCTGGTGCTCTAGCAACTAGGTTTCGTCGTTTTATTCTTGGACTAGTGTCCCCGAAAACTCTATTCTTCAAAAATGTAAACGTTACTCGCTATCTTCTATCTTCTTGAACACTTTTTCCCTTTCCACAATCATCCCCACTAATGTCATCTCATTCTCATTAACTTTCTTGTAATCCCCTGCATCTTACTGGCATTTATTTGGGGGTGAAACGATTAAATAAAAAAAAAAAACAACATATTGTGCAAATGGTTTGCAGAACAGGATTTGGAAAGATAAGTAAAATACATACCATATTTAGTGTTACGAGGAAGTTGAGAATAATGGACGCTGGATGATTACGGGTTGTAAAAGAATAGGATTGCCGTGTAAGAAATGAATTCAAAGTTATCGCGATAAGCAGCTTATAACCATTTCGAAACAGAACCACCAGATGGAAATAAAATTCTGAAAATGGTAGTTCCAAAATAATGACGGCAATCACAAAACTGTCCAACAAAAGTACAGGCTCAAGTAAAAGTCGCGCATCATAGAGATAATTTATTAAAAGTATAATTACAGATGAAAAGTATATTTACTTGTTATTTTATTGTTATATGTGGTCTCCAAAATGTCCTCATCTTTGTTCAAATTACATTTCAGTTCTGCTCTTGCATGATTCATTACCACGTCAGAGACTTTCCTCTATCAATTTACTGCATTCATATTAAATTCTTTAAGCTATTCAATAATTCTTGGCCGCGTCTAATAAAAAAACTGATTTCAAATGGCCTCACTGAAAAAATCAAAGTGTGTGAGGTTCGCTGACCTCAGTGGGCCCTCAACAGGATCCCCACAACCTATCGATTAATCCCTATGGTGCTCGACTTTCGCCTTACTCTGTGCGTCCTTGACGTTGTACATAATTGGATAAACTTGATTACATAACTTTTGTTTTAATAATGTCACCCCAAGCAAGGCGGTAATAGCAGGTATGGTAAGCAGGAATTTACAGACTGTGGGAGTGAATCGGAAGACGGAGAACAGGGAGGCTTGAGGAAGGTACAAAAATGAACAGGGTTCAAGAAGACATAAGATAGCGACTGACGTTGCATTTAAATCTTTGAAGAATGTCATTATTATCTTCTTGTTCTTCTTGTAACTGTAATCACTCGAGGTGGGTTGCCGGATCCAAATATTGGAGTTTCATGGGAATTTGGAATTCACAAGCGGTCCCCAACCCGCATGTATAGCACATGAGATTTCATTATAGTGGTGAAGGTTTCGTGCAGGACCAACCACACTTTTTGAAGGGCCGAATACAGAGACCTGGTGCACTAAGTGCCACAAGGTCCGCAAACGACCCTCCACAGGTTTTGAATTCAGAGTTTTCCTTCTCCTAGACCAGTTGCCATCAAAGGCTATAGAACCCAGTCTGTTCTGCTATTTACCCATAGCTGGAGGGAAAAGAAGAGGATTCACACCTTTCCCAAGGTTATAAGCACGTAAGTGAATGTAATGGATTCGACTGGAATTCGAACTCGGCTCTCTGATTCCTCAATCCAAGCCGCTATCCATTACTCCACCGTGCCTCCTAATGTCTTTATTAGAGGAGCAAGAAAACGAAGGGGAGCGCCACAGATGGGAAATGCGAAAAGGAGTTGGAGTAGAAATGGCGCTTGCATCTAGATATTTCAACAGTTATTGGTGGGACCTAGATGCCAATCTAGTAGCACACTTAAATTCAAGTAGTCCAGGCACTATGGAACAAAAGCTCGTCATTTCAGTTGCTATGAAAATAAATGCATTTTGTTGTCACACATGAAATGACGCTTCTGAAATATTAAATAAAAAACTTTATTTAGTTGAAATAGGCACGGCACCATATTGATGAATTACAGTTCTCCAACGTACCTCTAAATTCTTGATCACATCTTTAAAAATGATTCTTATCATTTGATGTGATAAACAGTTCAAATGCTTCGTTTACCTCTTCCTTATTTGAAATTGTTTTACAGCGCATGAAAAGCTCAAAATGCTTAAATAAGTGATGATAATAAGTGATAATCAGTGAGAGGGACATAAGGTCTGTCTGGAGAATGAGGCAAAATTTCATAATTCAGGCTCTGCATCTTTCGGAATTAAGAAGTGTGCAGCCGTGCGTGGTCGTGCAGTAAAATTGCGTCATCCCTATTCACAGGTCTACCATGTTTCTTTCGGTTTTTCATGTATACACTCAACTTCTCCACAACTTCTGTTGAGGCAAGAATGATTAATGAATAACCCTTTTGAAAGACCACCATACAATAAACATTAATTATTTAGGGTGTTAGTGGAGGTTTTGTGTATTGGCGATTCACTTGCATCTAACCACTGCCTTATTCTCTTATTGTTATCAAAAAGTATTCAGCTATCATCGAATGCAATGATTCCATGCAAAATTGTTTCGTTTTTCCTAGTTTGTACTCATGCAGTAAGATTACACGACATTGTTTCATTGTAATCATTTTCATTAAGCATATGAGTGACAATATATTGAAAGAAAAATTATCTGGAAATAAAGAGTCAAGAATAAGTCAAGCTTTTCATATGCTAGCGAAGTTACTTTGTTAGATAACTGGAATCAAATGCAACTAAATGTGCGTCATTTCATATGTGACAACCTAATAAAAAAGACAGAGGGAAGCTACGTCTCGTCGGTGAGAAAGTGACTGAATTCAAGATGTCTGGTCAGGATCGATTACATTACAGACCTTTTCGATTTTGTCAAGAATCTCTAGATATACAACAGGAGCACAAGACCATATATGACAACGCTATTCTTACTCGGATGAATGGTAGATTTATAATGTGTAAGATGGATTCTTACGAGAAAAAAAATTCTGACACGATAAACCGAACCAAATTTTCAAAGAATACGAAGCAGTTGACTCGATATAGCAGCTCCTCTTAATGTCAGTGGAAAATGTGAGGCCAAGGAGGCGTAGCCTGTTGCTCTCCTGTAGTTTAGCATCAGCTATGCAGATAACAAACAAAAAGGTTTCAATGAGGTGGTTAAATGAAAGCTCTTTTGTTTTGAAGGTTTTAAAATCTGAGCTTTTATGTGGCATCTGTCCTTCTTTACGACAGTGAATGTTGGACGATTTCCTCAAAGATGAAGAAGAAATTCGAGGCGACAAAGATGTGGTTCTACATAAGGATACTAAGGATATGATGGAACGAACGTTTGAGAAAGAGGAGGTCTTAGGGAGGATGCAAACAAGGAGGAGCTTTATACTTAACATCAGGAAGAGACAGCTGAAGTTTCTGGAACACATAATGGTGAAAGAGGTCCTGTAGAATATGATACTCACGGGTCGAATAGAGGGAAAAAGTGACAAGGGAAAACAATGCGTGACATACCTGGCAGGCTTAAACAAGTGGATGACTGAACGTGGTCTAGAAGAGGAAGCAGAGGAAAGGAACTTGTTGAGAGCTGCAAGGGATAGAGGGAGGTGGAGAGCCATGATCGCGTACGTTCTGAAAGGACATGACACATAAATGTAAGGTCAAGAATGCGAGGCATATTACCTTCCTGCAATTTAGCACCAGCTATGCAGATGGCAAACAGAAACGTTTCAATGAGGTGGTTAAATAAAAGGAGTTTGGTTTTGGGGGATTTAAAATTTACAAGTCATTTCTTGACCCAACTGATTGTTTCAAGGTTTTCTTTGTCAGATATATCGTATTTGCTACTGAGAAAAGTCCAAATTGTAGGGTCGTCTATATAAATACAAATTTGGGAATGGTGACAATTCAGATTAATGAACTCTTTGTTATTTTCACAACCTTTCGACAGCTTCTCACTTTACTACCTGGCCTTCTTCAGCTGCCTCTCTATCCACGTTGCTTTCAGAAAATGTAAAACCAAAACCGTTATTTAATCGATGGGGTGGGACAGCAGTCTCTGTTTGAAACGCTGTCGATATCATATAATTCATTATTTTTTTCTATTGATGTATCATTTATTTATAGTTATGTTTTTCTACTAGCCGGTCCAGAAATTGAACTCTCAATTACTCTGACATTAAATTCAAGAACCGATGTTTTAAACGTCAGGAAAATTTTGAGTAAGAAATTATTTTTGATGAAGTGACAGAGGTTGGAATGGCGTTTTCTCATCATCATGGCTGCTCGTCAAAAATTTATCAAAACAGCATATCTAACATTATACCATCGTTGTGACTATAATAAATGTATGCAGATCACTTCTTTCTTCCGTTTGTCCCGCTCCTCATCTTCCTTTTTGCCATTTATTTTACCCTTCACCTCATCTGTTTGTCAATCTATTGCACTCTTATCGCACATATAAGAAGCCTGCCATCTTGAAAGCAGGAAGAGTCGGCTTCCATTTTTCTGTAAGTTTTTATGTTTTCCTTCAAACATTCTTCCGACTCATAGTGTGTGTATTTCTTTTTTTTTAACGTTTCTTTGGACATTGATCAATGCATTTCACTTTCTTGGGAATTCGACATGTCCAAGCTCAGGTTCAAGCGGTGACCATTTCTCATTAGTGATATCTCTTGTCAGGAAAAAAAAAAGAAAGGTATTAACTTTCATCGTCCGTGTCTCTTCGGAACAGATTGCTTGCTGCGCGATTTTCATCTTGAAGTCTTCATTGCAGCCTTGCCCTACGATGCTGCATTTGTGTCTTTAACGATTTGATATACGACGGGAGACCATAGGGGCTATTCTCTTAAATATACCCATCAAAATGAAAACAAAAAGCGACCCTGCCTAGTTCTTTTCATTTGCAGGTTCGGTATCAACGGTTTCAGGGCTTTTATCCAGATTGGATTTTTCTGCTGCTCTATACTACTGCTAATGTTATTACTTACTACTGTTGTTGCTGCTGTTAGAGTGGGGTATGCAGTTACGATCAGCCCTTCGAGGGTTGCAGTTCAACACTCTTCTAATAATGTCTAGTTATATATGATGCAATTTTAAAAACTACTGCCACCAATACCAGATGCAACTCAGGATTTGCTCTTTATTCTATTCACTTACGGATAATAATAATTTTCACACGTTTCCCAAATTCAAGGAAGACTTATTTTATAAGAAATACAAACGGAGAATTATTCTGAACAACTTGTTCCATACCGAAGCTTTTTTGAGACTAAATAAAAGAAAGATGTATATTTAACTCAATCATTCTTTCTTTTTTTTTTTAATTCTTTTTCTTTATCTTTCTTTCGCTATTTCTTTCTTTCTTTCTTTCTTCATTTCGTTCATTCGTTCTATATCTATTTCTTTCTTTCTTTCTTTTTTCTTTCTTTTTTTTATCTTTCTTTTTTTTTTTACTTCTTATTTCATTCTCACGTTTTATTTCATTCTTTTCTTTCTTCTTTCTTTTCTTTTTCTTTTTTTCTTTTTTTCTTTCTTTTTTTTTTTTTCTTTCTTTTCTTTCTTTTCATTCTTTTTCTCTTTCTTTCCTTCTTTCTTTCTTTTCTTTCTTTTTTTCTTTTTTTTTTCTTTCTTTCTTTCTTTTTTTTTTTCCTCTTTCTTT
>CAHIKZ030001574.1:375000-382500 GCA_903632075.3 Acanthosepion pharaonis | reverse complement strand
CAAATAAGATTATCATGACGAAATTTATTACTTTCTATTTTTCTTCTTTTTTTTTGTTTCCTAAACTGCGACCATCATCATGTCGAACTCATATTTTATGTTGGTGTTTGACTGAAAGAAAATTGAATATTTACTGAAATTAAGAAAGGATTTAAATTTTAAAAAGTTAGTTGTTTCAATGTTACAAGAAAATAGACTGATTGTTTAAATTGGGAAAATGTTTTGTTTTTTTTTGCCGCCTTACGCGTTTGATGAGCCTTTCGTTTTCTAACTTTTAACAATGAGTCAATGTATATAATGAGAAGATATCTGTTATTTAATTCACGACCAATCTGTTCTGTTATATCGGAAGAAATACAGAGTCCCCCACAAAAAAAGGAAATTTGGTAGAGGTTATTTAATTGTTGCAATTTTTCTTACAGTTATTTGAAACAAAAGCAAGGATAGATGTTTGTAGCTTAAAACGGAACAAAAACACAAATGTTGCATGTGGTGTTGAAACAAAAACTTCTGTTAAAATTTCGTGCTATTTTTTTAGTCCCCCAATTGGATGTTCTTTCTTAAAGAGAAGAGTCATCACGCGTTAACAATTTGATAACTGCGCATCATGGAAACATCAAATCGTTAAAAAAATTATATGTTTTTTTTTTAGTTCATTCATATAGTGAAATATATAGTTATTTTTTTATATGTTAGTTAATTTTTTTCATGATAAAGTAAATCTAAATTTTCTTGCTATTTTTTTTTTGGGGGGGGCAACCTGTAGTATGAATCTCTACAAACCACCTCACATATGACTTTTTGTTCACTTCTTCTCATCATTGATTTTTTTCTTCAAGTCTAAATCCCCTCTTTCACTAAATTACTTATTCCTGTGGGATAATTTGGCCCAAACCAACCATCAGCATCACTCCACGAAACTAATCGTTTTGTTAATTTTCCAGAGAAAAACATTGTTATAAAAATGCAGAACTTGGTTCTCTTTGTGGTGTCCTCCCTCTAATAAGTCTATTGTGGACGCATCCAGTTACTATAAAATTAGTAGGAAAGTAAGCTTCCGGGGAACAGTTGTATACACTGAACGCTGGTCAACCGACACACATTCCCAAGTCATGTAATACACTTCTGTTGTATTTACTGTTCAATGCACATTTTATCTGCAACCTCTTGTTTTGTTATTTCTTAACCGTTTACTTGGTTACAACAGTTGTTTTCAAAACTGTTTTGAAGAATTGTAGACATAAAAATAATGTTTAAACATAGTCAAGTAATTTTCAACTGTAATGTTTCCATCAGTGCTAGTTACTTTATTTACACTATATATATATATATATATATATATATATATTAAGAAATGGACAAAGTCCGACAATTTATTTATTAAAGACATTTTTATGATTAACGTTCTTTTTTATAATATACAAGTATTTAAGTAAAATGCTCTGTTTATAATAAGGTTCGTATTAAATAACATTACCGGACATTCACGGTAAAGGCCCGTCATGTAAATGACGGTTCCGTATAGGATGCAGATTCAAGAATCTGTCAAACGGCGAATATTTTCTATGAAAATTTCTCGGACATTCATAAAATGTCTTTAATAAATTGTCGGACTTTGTCCATTTCTTAATATATATATATATATTGTGACTAAAAAGAGAAGAGGAAAAACTATTTTAGCAGCCGCATTTCGTCCTCTCTGAGGGGTTTTATCAAGGCAATTTTCTTGATAAACTCCCTCAGAGGACAAAACGTGCTGGTTAAGAATATTTGTTCCCCATCACTATTTATTTATTTTGTTCCTTTACAGTTACACTTTAACTGAAAATTATATATATATATATATATATATGTGTGTGTATTTTTATTAAAAGACCCAGCATAATTCAGTACTGATTGTTTTTCTACAGCTTGTAATGAGTTGGTCGGTCAACTTGACACCCCCAAAGTGAGTTGAGGTGGGCAGGCGCGGGAACTGTGATTGTTAGCTGGCTTATTGGTGTTTTGCATAGGTGAGTTACCAAGCTCTATGTGAAAGGCTTGAATGAAAATAGTTTTCAGTCTCAGAAGTGGAGACTGTGTCCGTCGCTACGACAGCAGGAGAGAAAGAGACGGAATCATTTTTTTTCGTGACACATTCCAACACAACCAACCGTCTGCAGGGTATATAAAGCCAGAAAATATTTTTAGATTCTGAGAGTTTTTGAAGATAATAATGATTTAGTGATACACGTCTTACTATTTATCCCACGGATCGGGTAGAAGAGTTGGGTTCATATATTTATCAATGATATTTGCGGGAATTGGATCTCAGCTCTGCGACTGACAATTCAGAGCAGTAATCAGTTCACCAAGCTTACAAGAGCTGATATTCCCAAGCGGTCACCCATCTAGTTACTGACCAGGCTCGACGTTGCTTAACTTCGGTAATCGTATGGAGAGCGGTGTTTGAACGTGATGTAGCACTAAGACTGCGTAATTCAGTGATAGTAGAAATAAAATAGAAATTAATTTTCCATAACAGTAACAAAGTTAATGAATTAAATCTATAAACTAGAAAAATGACAAAATGTGCCGGGGTGAAAAAAGTTCTAAAAAGAGTAAATAATAATTAACATCAGAATTTATTGAAAACATTCAATTCATGAAAGGGGAAACTTAACCTTAACATCTGTAGATGGCAAAAACTCAAATAGCATTATACTACAAACACGGTGTAGCGGCCAAAATAAGCCTCATCCCATATTACAACCATATATGATTTGGCATTGTACAGAATAACACAAATCTTATGTTTTTTTTTCAAATAGCCTACGCGCAGCAAACCTCCTGCATATGTATATAGAAAACGAGTTCAGTATATATACAAAAATAGAAAGTGTGTAAGCATGGATGTGTCTTCTCACTGGATTTATTCAAACTATACGACTAGCCGATTCAGAGAGAATAAAAGTTCAATCAGGATTCATTATTAGCGGCCAGAATCTTAAAAACAAAAGGTATGTAGATGAGACTGCGTTGATGGAAGTCATAGAAATAAATCAACAAAAATCTCCGGAAGAAAGCAGTAAAGGAAAGCGAGAAGAAAGGACTAAACATCAACTGCTAATAGAGAAAATGCATGGTTGGTTTGGTTTGTTTTACGGCATATCAACACCTCAATGGTGTTGATATGCCGTAATAAACTGTTTCGTTATCTGTCCTCCTGTATTGCAGTGAGTGTGAGATAATCTCTTCAAAGTTGAAGAAAAGACTTAAACCAACAGAAATGTGGTTCTACAGAAGGATGTTGATGATACCATGTACCGAGCATGTGAGCAAAGACGAAGTTTTAAAGAAAATCGAAACAAAGAGGACATTTATACATCAGGAACTGACAGTTGAGGTTTCTTGTGCACATAATGAGAAAAGAGGGCTTGGAAAATCTGATACTCACAGGCAAGCAATACCAAGAAAAACAATGCATAATATACTGCGATTGAGTAAATGGATGGCGGAACAATGTTTAGGATAAATAACAAAAAGACAGTTTATTAAGGGCTATAAAGAACAGAAACTTGTGGAGAGCCATGATCGCCTACGTTTTGACGAGACACGGCACATAAAGAAGGACTTAAAGTTTACCCCACCTCTGCAAAAATGTACCCGATTTAAATATTACTATCAATATTTTTTTTTCTAACTGTACCATTTCTATTTCAAAAAGAGAATCTTATCAATCAGAGACAGGGTTTTATATAACAGTTTAAAACTAAATTTACAAAAGACAAATCTGCAGAATTTTTGGTAAGGGATATCCCGCCCAAATAAAATATGCAACAGTTGGGGTTTGGTATGTGACCAGTCCTGACGATATTTACAGTTTTCTGGATGAGGAAAATTAATCACACGAAAAAAAAAAAACAGTGAGAAATTTCACTAATTGGGAGAGGAATATTAAGCCAAATATTAGTGAATAATAAAAAAAAGTTAGTCAATCAAGGGGTAGAAAATAAAGTCCAGGGCAGGTTTAACATTAGGTATAACTCTGACTCTAATCTACAAACTTTTAATAATGGCTGATATGTAACCATTAAAAAAATAAAAAGCTAAGGTCGACCAGAATTAATAAGTGACCAGAAGCTAAGCATATTCATGTGCAAACCACCATATCAGTATAAAATTTAAGGCTTTAGATTTCGCACAAGATATCAGTTCCATAGTATACCCCTGCTATTATATTTGGATATAAAATTACAAAAAGAATTTCATTAGAGAATGAAGGGTTATATTCTAGCCTGGTTCATTTTATATCCGGGGGATATAACCTGGTCTAGTTTCTTTCCCCGCCTTTTCCGCCGCTATAAAACATGATAGGCTTGATTAACACCGGCTACACGGATATACTCTAGGCTTGTGGTGGGGTAAGTCTTCGTTGTTACAACGTATACACTAATATCTGAAGTTATTTTTAAATTGCTAAAACATGTGAATTTCAGAATGAATGTGCAAGGTAAACGCATGCGTAAAGGGAAGAAAGAAATAATCTTCAAATACTGCTCTAAAATTTTGTATAAATTTTTATTGATCATTTGTTTTCTTTCACATTGATAGAAACCAATTACAATGATCCTCACAAAACAGTTCCATAAAATATTGTGTTTTCGTTCTTTACAACGCAAGAGAACTAATTTCGTTAGTATGATAGAAAAGCATATGTTTATTTAACAAGACTGTATTTACGTTGTTTTATGAATGTGTGTAATTTTCAGCAGTCTGCATGTCAGCAGTCAGTAAATGAGAACTGTGTTATAACTACTACTAATATTGTTGGTGACATATCTCCGTATGTTTTACGTGGTGCTTACATTACTTTATTGCAAGAATATACTCGATATGATATGTGAAAGATTGAGTAATTAATTATAAGAAAGGTGAGAGCAATCAGTTGTTCACAACCACAGCGAACACTTGTTAACGTGACGAATACTTATAGAAGAAAATAAATCACGGAAGCTAAAATTTAGAATGACTAAACTCAGGATTTTATTGGTTAATAAATAATTTTCCCAATTTTTAACCATCTATTTTTAGGTAGGAAAATATTGTTTATTTTATAGAGTAATCTCTCAAATTTCGTTGCCGACAACAAACATTGCCATCTGAAATTTCAAAGTCTTTTGAAAAAAAAGTCACTGACTGGTTAATAAATGCGAATATGTAAATTCAAATCTGGAGACTACTTTTTGCACAAAAATAGGTCAGTTGAGATGGTTAGTGATATTACTTAAATCTACTAAATTTTTCTACATTTTCTAACGGGGTTCTACTAATCTAAGTGAAAATAAAACTACCCGCTGAAGGTCCATCCGAGGTCAAAATAAAGAGTAATAACTTAGAGGTGTATACCTTTCCTTACAATAAGTTATCATGAATGTAATTGGAAGACAGATTTATATGATGAAAAGAAATAAAATATGAGGCAGAAATACCTCCCACATAATGGGAGGATATTAGATAAAGACACGATTACCACAAACATGTTACTATTATGTGGGAGTTATTTCTGCCCCGCCCTCTACAAGACAAGCCGTCTACTGAAGGCCTTGAGATCATTATTTACATTAATTAGATCCGGACTTATGTCCGCATCGCTAAAGTTTCGGTTGTTTTCACCGGTCTTCTTCAGGTGTCTATCAATCCTGATGACTTTGAGGCCATTTCGACACTTTAATCTACGTGATAGATTTTTTTTTCTCATTCCGATGTGTTTGTATCGGTGTATGTTGCGTTTGGTCAGCTAATACTTGATAGCTTTTCAATGAGTTCATATCAGCAATTATCACCAGCTTCTAACATAATCATTTTACTTATTGAAAAATGTTGTTGATATTGTAGGGATACAAAAGGCGATTGTCTCCCTTTGAACGAGATAAAGTCAAGTGGGTCACACGACAACCTCTTTGTGACGTCAATTCATAAAAAAAAAAAAAGGTAAGTGTCCAGTCCTACAGTGAGTCAATTTCCCGGAGTCAAACCAGGCAGATGTTAAGGCTAAATCTGCCCCTACACATCAGATATTTTGGGCAGATTACTAACACCTGCGGACATTTTCCTAAAGAAATAAATTTTTACCAGATATAGAAAATATATCCAGTTCGCAGTCCGCAAAATGAGAAAAAAATAGGACTCGCCATTTCCTGTTTTAGTGAAATTTGTCCTCAGTAGCGAAATAGCGGATAAATCTTACCCGTTCGAATTTGGCATCCTAAGTGTGTCTTCTCCAGAAACACAGAAGTACCACCGTTTAGAATTATTATTATAGGTATTACTCTATTTTCCCTCATTTTCTCTCTCTATATATATAATTATTTACTTAAAAATATGAATCCATCGCTACGTAAGAGTTCTCATACTTCAAAACAAGAGCCGAAATCTTCAATATAATTATGTGAATTAAATTGAATTAAAGTATCAAGCTCTGTTCCATCTTCAAGCGAGATTTTTTTTGAATAACTAATTCCTGAAATTTACGCGTTTTATAACCATATTCATTATTAAAATTAAAATTACTATGGTAACGGTTAGAGCAATTATTTAAAGAAAAAGGTGCATAAGGGTTAATAATTTGTATCAATATCTCAGTTACATTCAAAGAGGTCAAGTCAGGGTAAGGCTGGGGTGTCTAAATTCAAAGCGGAAGATGACATCGTCCAGTCTGGTTAAGTGTCTATGGAGATTTATTTTTATTTATTTTATTTTCTTATTTTTTTTCCCTGAAAAGGTGTTGTGTGTATATAAAAAAAAAACTCTCATAATTCGCTAACATTTGTTTTTTGACGACTTCATAAAGGTTTTTATATATATATATATATATATATATATATATATATATAAATTGTGTGTGACTTAGCGGCACAAAACTAATGTTAGTCGTTTCTTTTCTATTCGATACCCCGTTCGGTCGTTGAAATAAAGTGTTATTATAATACTAATGTTAAAGTGGGTATAAATTGGTCTATGGGTTATTATTAAGTATAGGTTAACTTATACACCGATTAATAAAGTAACCAAGCTCAAGGTATATTCTGGATACGATTAAATCTCGGATGTTTTATCTTCACAGGAAATGTATCAAAATATGCTGAAAAAATACAGAGAATGCAAGATTAAATTTAAAAAAAAAAGAATACACAAAGATGTCTTACCTTATAGAGTCTGTGTTTTGGGGAAATCCTAGTAGATCAGTTTCTGTGAGTAAGTATATTTTATTTTTGGTTTTATTATGGTATGCTGGGAAATCCGTCAGCTAACAAAGCTGAACAATTTTGCTGGCTTCAGATTGACAACATTTTTGTGAAAAACACAACCACGCGATTATGTCTCCCTATTTCATCTACTTGGGAAGGCGAGATTATTTTTTGCCAAGACCATGTTTTCGATCTGAAATAAAAAAAAGAAAATCTATTTTAGAAATGATGAATTTCTGACATATTGTATTGTGTTGGAGAAAAAAAGGCC
>CAHIKZ030001574.1:347500-370000 GCA_903632075.3 Acanthosepion pharaonis | reverse complement strand
TGTTTTGGCTTCTCTTTCTTTTCTTCAGAGCTCGATCGATGAATTAAAATTAATGAAAATAAATATGCACCCGAAATAAAAAAGAAGACTATATAGTAAATGAAAAGAGCCTATAAACATACAGTAAATGAAAAGAGTCTATAAACACATAGTAAATGAAAAGAGGTTATAAACATACAGTAAATGAAAAGAGGCTATAAACATATAGTAAATGAAAAGAGGCTATAAACATACAGTAAATGAAAAGAGGCTATCAACATACATTAAATGAAAAGTGGGTATAAACATATAGTAAATGAAAAGAGGTTATAAACACAGAGTAAATGAAAAGAGTCTATAAACATACAGTAAAATGAAAAGAGGGTATAAACATATAGTAATAACATGCAAATATATATGACTGGCGGCTATTTTTCGAGTAGTTCAAGCGGCTTTCTACGACGGCTAACTAATCTCTTTTTCAGGCACCTGCTCAAGCACATTTGTTCATTACTCAGAGAGCACTCCCGTGGTATATACTACAACCATGTTGAGTAGATTTTAGCTACAGTTTCTGGGAGAGAACGCATAATTTGGTGTGAACTGCAGTTTGAACAATCCTATCGCGCTTGAATACTCGATCACGAGAACCTATGATTGTGTGCTAAACACATTGACATTTTCCGAACCGTTCCATCAATTTTACTCACAGGGCTGGGATATTGATTTCAGGTAATTACCCACGGTTCCGCTCTGTGGATGTTATCAAGAATCACCTCCCCGAAAAATTGCCTGAGATGAGATGCAAACCCGAGCCCAAGTCCGGAATGCTACCATATTAACCCTTCGTCCACGCGCGTACGCGAACACACACACACACACACACATACACACACACACACACACACACACATATATATATATATATATATATATATATATATATATATAAATGAATGAAACGAAAGAAGATGAAAATTAGAAACTATACTTAGCCGGTGCGTTTCGTCCTCTAAGCGACTTTATCAGGGCCATGTAGGATTCGACCACAAATTCAACCAAAATTTTGATCTAAAAAGTGCCACACTCATCAAAAGGGAAAGTAATTTACTCAGACGGAAAATTCTTCGAGGGTGTCGCCATCGAATTCTATCAAAATATCCATTTACGCCACTGTTTTCCCAATCTCACTATTTTTGAAAGAATTATTACTTTCCCTGCCCAATATACACAGCAAATATGTAGAAAAATAAAATAAAAACGGTTAAATCCATCCCTTCAGCGTTTGAAGATGTACAGCATATATATCCATCTTATACCATAACAATCTAATGACAATCCTAATTTTAAATTAATTTTAAGAAAATGAAAATATATATATATATATATATATATATAGTGATTATTACTCGCTCACTTTATTTTTCACCAGATTTAGAATTATGACAATTTTGTCCTCAAAATGCTTTCACTGACTTTTCAAACCACTTGAAAAACATTCATTAACGTTCTCAAATTGACGAGCCTCAATAAAACAATGACCTACTCGTGTTATGAGTCATCAGTTTTACTTTAATTAGGAGATAACACGCGTAAAATCCTACGGAATTAAGCAAAGGTTCTTTTTTTTTAATTTGGAAGCGTGATTATTGTGAACTTAGTCTCTGGTCCAGGCATTACAAGCTGAAATTTAATAGTTCAAGGGTTAAAAATCACTGAGATAAACAACTAGATAGATACAAAGACAAAGATAGATATATGATGTTTAATGTGAGAATGTTACGAATAAACAGTGATGGATGGATGGATGGACATATGAGTAGATAGATAGATAGATAGATAGCTGGATAAAGAGATAGATAGATAGATAGATAGATAGATAGATAGATACAGGGATAGATAGATAGATACAGGGATAGATAGATAGATACAGGGATAGATAGATAGATAGATAGATAGATAGATAGATAGATAGATAGGGATGGATAGATAGAAGAATGGATAGATAGAAGGATCGATAAAGACAATGATAGACATATACATGTATAGATAGATATGTAGATAGGTAGATACAAGGATAAATAGACCGATAGAAGGATGGATGGATGTATACTTATATACAAGGATACATAGATACATGGTTGGATTGATATTCACAAAGATACACAGGTATAGACAAGGGTGGGTGGATGGATATATACAACGATGTATGATGAACAGTCTGAGAACTCTTCGACTGGGATGGACGGATAGATACAATTTTATATTTATTGATAATGAACAGACTGAGAACGCTCTGGATGGAATTAAATTGATAGATCAATATATAGATAATGAAGAGCGTGGGTCAGAAACTTGTAAATGGGAATAAATATCGCCAAGAACCTAAAGTCTTTCCATCTATCACACAGCGCATATGTCATTCCGGTCTATTTTTCTATTAGCATCGATACGAACCGCATTTTCCAGGCAGTGTTCATCAAAGCGGAGAGCGGCCCTTTGATTGCCCTGCCAATCATATGTCGCTATGTGCCTGGCTGACATCTAAAAGTCAAACCTCCAAACAATTGTTCGCAACAGCACAGAAAGACGTGAACCCAACAATCAGGGACTGCAAACAATTACGAAATACACTTCACAACGAAATGTCAATAACGACGATATTCAGCCGGACTCCCTCATTACTTGTGTGCTTGTTTGCCGACGGGGGGAAATAAAACAATCAAGAAGGAGAGAAACTTGAGAAAACGTCTCTGACGCGCAGAACGGAAGCGTAAACGTTATTTCAAATTCCTCTTTATTGTTCTTTATTTAGGAAGATCACAGAAATCAATGAATCTTATTTTTGGATTGCTCTCCCGTATTTTCAATGATCTGGTCACAAGTCTTATCATTAACATGTCATGATGGTTAATGATTTTTTTTATTAATTGTTCACCCAATAGAATGCGTTTGAGCCAGCCAAACTAGAGTGTTACTATTTGCGGTTGGTACATGTAAGAAGAGATCAGATATACAGCTTACAGTCGTTCTCAAACTTCTGATCTTGGGGCCGCAATTTCGGGATTAAAATTTGATCCTGTCTTAACAGAATTTTAAGTGATAATTTTTTTTTTAAAGAACAGAGAGGCTTAACGGGAGATAACTGCGGATTTGAGGTCAGAACATTATTGTTGATAACTCTCTCCTCCAATTTACCTATCCTAGTTACTATATTCTTATTACATTATATAATCCAAAAATATCACAATGTTAATATCAGGCAATAATTATATACACTGGAATCCATGCATGCAATTACAATTAATCCATAATAGTATTTTAAATTTTGAAATCATATTTATTTTTGCCATATGACTGTTTCTAAGTCTTTGATTGTCTTTCAATTATTCCGCCTCACCTGCTATCCTCTTCCGCTCTACCTATGAGGTGCGCAGTTTTGGAATCACTGGCTTAGTAGAATATATAGAAAAGATATTCGGCTTCTTGCTTTCTAGCTTACTTTGTAGGTATATTTTAAAGATCACTATCGTTATATTTTGTTTTAATTCCTGTTCAATCATCGTCTCTTTCCTTAATACTGTTTTTTTTTATATTTTGTCCTGGGTATGTCGATAAACTATATCCGGCAGCAAGGCGTTTGATCAGGTGATTGAATACTTTGAAGAGTGTGGAACCACCTCTTAACTACTTTTGTCCCAGGTCCACCTTGACGCGAAGAGATAGCATCTCTTAGGGCCCCAGATATGAGCAAATAGTGAAATCCCAAACAAAGATCGACAACAGTACAATGACAATCAATACAACACGAGAAAATAGTATAAAATTCTATCTTTATAATAAAATTACCAGCATTAATTTAAAAATGACCAACAATACATTTTAGGATCTGCAAGCTCTATACCTAAAATACGTTTACCATGGAAGTATAAAATTATGTACGAAATATTTGTAGTTGAAAAAACGAAATTATGTACAAAATATGTCTAATTGAAAGTATGAAATTATGTGAAAAATGTATAGGTGAAAGCATCAAATTATGTACGAAATGTGTTTAGATGAAATATGGAATTATATACAAAATATGTATAGTTGAATGTATGAAATTATGTAAAAAATATGTGTAATTGAAATACGAAATTATATATAAAATATGTGCAGTTGAGAGTATGAAATTATGTAAAAATGTGTAGTTGAAAGCATGAAATTATGTAGAAAATAAGGCTAGCTGAAAATAAGAAATTATATGAAAAATGTGTAGATGAATGCATGAACTTATGTACAACATATGTGTAATTGAAATATGAAATTATGTACAAAATATGTGTAGTTGAATGTATGAAATTATGTACGAATTATTTAGATTTCGGTATTACATAACACATAAAGATTGATATGGTGTTAAAATTCTGTAGATGCAGTGTTTTTTTTAATGTTCTTTCAATCTTTGTATTTACTTGAGTCTTGGTGGCTATGTTCCCTTTTTGGAGTGAAATGATTTAAAAACATTGAATTCCCATGCTCTACCAAACTGCTTAAGAACATGAGAAAAATTCAATTTAAATTACAAATAGGAACTGCCATTCCCACAAATATTAATTTTCATTGAACAAATAAACAAAGGCTTGTCTATATGTGTTGTTCGAGTGATATCTGTCAAAAAAGAATTGACAAGCAAATTTAAAATTCTATTGATCGGGGAAACATTCTCACAAGAATCTGCTCGACGAAGCAGCAATTCTTGGTGCGGGAAGAAGCTGTCCGAATGGAACTTCCGTTTTATTAACGGAAACTTATTGGGCCTTCTTTGTTGGTCGTTGTGATACTTAACTCGATACCAGAAGTTATTAGAAGAGTGGATGGGAACCGTCAAATAAATGCATTCTTTGAGAGTTTTCAGGAAAACTGTGGCACTCTGACCGGATGACGAATACTACTTCCAATAGGCACATGGCCATTATTCTTCTGGATCTTTGAAGGCAAACCCGTGACTTGTCTTCGAAAAAAGGAACTCTGTTGCCAATCTATTCAATTTATGCATATCTTTTAAACAAAAC
The DNA here is from genome assembly GCA_903632075.3 of Acanthosepion pharaonis. Taxonomy (NCBI): domain Eukaryota; kingdom Metazoa; phylum Mollusca; class Cephalopoda; order Sepiida; family Sepiidae; genus Acanthosepion; species Acanthosepion pharaonis. The sequence goes on along the minus strand of CAHIKZ030001574.1, from coordinate 364,964 downwards.
GAATGATAAGTTTCATGTAAGATTGGATTTCGAGCCCGATGACAGGCACCCTACCCTGACGTCTTAACAGGGCAAGAAAGGCGTTCAAACGCAACGTCACCTTACTTAATGAAAACTACCAAAGAGTTAACTAACTACACTAACACATTCATCGCTGTTGGAGTTTCCGTTATCCCTGTCAGTGACACTTAGAATAATTGGTCTTTAAATGTTCCTCAAAAAGTAAAACTTGCGCACTAACAAAAACCCTAGTTGAGACAATAAAATTAGGCATGGCTGTTCATGTATGAAGTGAAAAGGATAGTTATCAACTCCTGTAGAATCAAGCGACAATGCAGAGCGATGGAAAACATTAGAGATTAGACGTCTGAAAGAAATGTATTCTAAGCTTTGATGATCACATTAGTAGGCCTAGCGTAGAAATAAATACGTTATGGGAGCTGGTAAAAAAGAAAAACAGACAAATCACAGCAAGTCGTAAAGTAGTAGCCATTATTAGCAGCCACATTATGTTTAGAGCTCCAAGTTCTTCACAGGCAATAGCCTAGGGTTTAAATCGTTTGTTCACGAATGTATTAATTGTGAATTCAATCTGTGGACTGAGCAGTGTCCACTTGGACCCAGTGATCAATAACTGAGCAGCAGTAAAAATAAGAACTAGACGAGCTATCCCTAGACATGGCCAGTGGAAAACATAGTGTAAATAAATGTTTGAGTTCAGAATCCCCAGTAAATAAACCTGATGTTGGTCTGAAGGAAAACTGCCGAAGCTACCTCGTTGTTATTTCAACTTTAAGAGTTTAAACACAGTACTAGATTGGCAGTTAGGTTTCATTTTTTTTTAAATGGCCGGAAATAACTAATGGCCGGAAATAACTTCCCAGTCCACTTTGAGCTTCGAAATATTTAAATGCAATGTCAGACATTTTCATTTTTCGCAATTTGTGTACATCTAATGTTCTTTCGGCATAATAGTGATTTTTCTTTTTCTCAAATTCTTTCACACACGAAAACATTATCGCTTTGACTGGGGTGAAATGATTTTAAACTAAAACGTTATTGAAGGTTATCTCATCAAAGCATGAGGCTATTTCTAAAGAGCCAGATTTTCGAATTTGCACATTAAATCTGTTGTTTTTTGTTTGTTTTTTTAAATCTCAAATATCTCATTGAAAGAATGGCTGATTTTTCCCAGATTTATAATGACATTATTTTCTATGTGTCTGTATTTATCTTCTATACAGATCAAAGTTCCCACAATAAGTATCTAGATCAAGGAAAACCGAAAGATATTCACATATATTTTATTATTTTCTGGCTGAGGAACTTATCAGGTGTGACATCAAACTCTTTGTTTGGTTTTCGTAAATCAGTTGGAAAGACGGAATGGAATTTGATTTAATCAGGTTATTTTTTTTAAAAGCGCTTCATTCTTGCATGCTTTACAAAAGCGAACGTTGTCAACTGGATTTCCGATGCACGAATGGTTTTACAAACAAAAGCTGCATGCCAGTCACTGCCCTTGTGATTGCCAATTATTCCACATAGTGGTTCCGTATTCTTCTACTTCTTTTCATCCTCCGACACAGAAGAGTTTAAAAAGAACACAACAAAAGTGGCATTGGAAATGACATTTTACCATGTTGATCTTGACGCGTGACATAAAAGCGGGAAAATTTATAAACGAAATAAAATGAATTATCTGTGATTTCGTGACACATCCATAAATTCTGAATTGAGGGATCTATCTATCTATCTATCTATCTATCTATCTATCTATCTATCTATCTATCTATCTATCTTGCTAGCTAACTATCTTTACATCCATCTATCTATCTATCTGTCCATCTACCCATCTTTACATCTATCCATTTATTCATCTATGTACCCATCCTTCTATCTCTCTCTCTCTCTCTCTCTGTCTCTCTATATATATACATATATATATATATATATATATATATTCATCTATCTATCTATCTATCTATCTATCTATCTATCTATCAAGCTAGATAGCTATCTATCCATCTATCCGCCCATCTACCCATTCTTACATCCATCCATCTACCTATCCATGTGCCAATCTATCTATCTATCTATCTATCTATCTATCTATCTATCTATCTATCTATCTTGCTAGCTAACTATTCTTCCATCCATCTATCTATCTATCTGTCCATCTACCCATCTTTACATCTATCCATTTATTCATCTATGTACCCATTCTTCTATCTCTGTCTGTCTGTCTGTCTGTCTCTCTCTCCCTCTCTCTCTATATGTACATACATATCTACATACATACATATATATATATATATATATATATATATATATATATATATATAGTCTGTCCGTCCATCTATCCATCCATCCATCCATCCATCCATCCATCCATCCATCCATCCATCCATCTGTCCGTCCATCTAGCTATCCACCCATCTATCTATCTATCTATCTATCTATCTATCTATCTATCTATCTATCTATCTAACTAAAAACAAAATTGACAGAATTTAGCCAAGCAAATTTGTTCATATCATTACTCTTCGTTTTTCGTCATCGAGTCACTCACATTAATCACTGAATGCTTTACTTCTCACGATTTTATTATGACGTCAGGGCATTAATTTTCCCAAGCCATCATTTCTTAAAATATGTCTCGATAATTTCAGCCGTGTATGTTTGATTCAATTTTCTTGTATTTCTATTCCCCTTAAACGATTTATAGGATGGGATACAATGGCATTTAACGTAGAATAAGCTGCTACAAAACCTAAACTTGAAATCCCGAATCATTTGCTTAAATAATCTTAAAAGATCGAGACTCTCAAATGAATGTCAAACATGGCGCCAGCATACTTCAGAAATTTCTAAACCAGCAGCTGTATTCAAACGCCTTCTTAGATCAATGATTAAAAATGCCTTCGGTTGAATGAAACCTGTAGATCTTAGCGAGGACAATCCTCCTTCCAAACCCGTGGACTGGCACTATAGAATCACAAAGTAGGAAATAATAAGCCACATCATCGAAGAGAAAATAATGACATAATCGAGATGTTGACATTCTAAACTACTTCATATAAAAGGTTGGAAAGGAAACACTCATCAATACTTGAAAGAGCAATAACAGCTACTGGACTTGAAAAGAGAAAATAATGACATAATCAAGAGGTTGACATTCCTCACTAGTTTAGATAAAAGGTTTAGGAAGGAAACACTCATCAGTACTGGAAAGAGCAATAACATCTACTGGAATTGAGAAGAGAAAATAATGACATAATCAAGATGTTGGCATTTCACACTACTTTCTAAAACAGGTTAGGAAGGAAAACCCCATCAATATTGGAAAGATCGATAACAGTTACTGAACTTGAGAAGAGATAATAATGAAATAATAAAGATGTTGACATTCTACACTACTTCAAATAAAAGTTTATGAGGGAAACATTTGTCTATAGTGGAAAGATCGATAACATTTATTTAATAAATTGGTTTTCCTGAAAAATAGTTCCAAGAAAGATTTTATAAATTTAAACCGAAGTAACACTGGCTCCTCAATTAATGAATGTCGAAGCTTTCTTTATAAGGAAACAGTTATTACTATTACAACTCCCTCACTATTCACATCATATATCCATAGTTTTCTTAGGATTCCTCGGTAGGACCATATCTTCATTTCTCTTGTTCATCCTTAAAATATCATCAAACATTTACTGTCGTATTAGAGAAGTTACATTATATGAGAATCTGGCAATACAGTGTAGCCCGGATATAAGAGACCCGGATATAAGAGAAACCCGGATATAGGAGATATTTTCTCTGGTCCCAAATTAGAGCCTGTGTTAATGTATATAAAATAGACCAAATCCGGATATAAGAGAAACCCGGATATAAGAGACTTCTTCTCCGGTCCCGACAACTCTCTTATATCCGGGTTACACTGTATTTTATTTGATTGTCCCGATATATTCATATCTTTTACTACAGTGATTTTTTTGCATCCTCGCTATTCCTATTCTCATACGGCTTTCTGTCACACTTTGAGTCGGCTGTTAACACAATACCCAGAGATTTTAATGTCAATAGGCGCTTCATTTCATCCCCAATACATTACTCACTCGCTTTTATTGAAAATCATGCGTTTTCTATTTTTACAGTTAATGGTTCGTTCTTTTTTCTTTATACTAAATTGTTCAATAGTTATTTTTTTCACTTTTCTTTCTAAGTCCGCCATGTTTATTCATGTTAAGATTATGGCCGCCAATAATACAAACTGATAGTCCTTTTAGGATCCTCTCATTGTAAAGGTTTAATAAACCCGGTGAGAAAACGTGTTCTTGTCTTCGTTCTTTTTTATGTTTAAATCTGTTCTCTCCTGGAAGACAAGCAGTTTTATCCCCAACAGAGGTTACGTATTACACGATTATCTTTCTCGTATAAATCAAGACTTCTCCAGTATTACAAGCTACTCTTCGAGAAGTACCGTATCAAATAACTTTATTTATTGCCTAATGAATTTAGATATAGTGAACCTTATCTACTAACCATAGATTGATGAGAAGTTTTTCGCTGTCAACAGAATTCTCAACTCAAACGACTGAATAATTTCAGATACTTTGCGTTTTCACGGACCGATGCAACCCCGTGAATAGCGCAGGCTGTTTGGATATAGGTATTTTTATTTATACACTATTGCTTGCCAACCTAAGCTATAGAAGACTAATTTATCCATAGCTAGGGATATTAGATAGATTCAGACTTTTCCCAATAATAAATACGACTGGAATTCGAAATCGACTCTCTAATTTCGCATTCCAAACCGCTATCCATAATATTACAGTCACTTCCAGTTTAATTTATCCTGGCACAAACTCAGAAAAATTGGTCAGTCAGACTAACTCGCCCAAAAAATTATCCAAATCCGAAGCGAGCATAGAATAACATCTTACTTAGTTATTAATCTGTTGTGGATTCCGAGATGAAATCTGGTCTCCATTGAATGACAAACGCAGGAATGAAATATATCAATTGTATTTACACAATAATACAATTGGTAATACGGTTAGTAGATCCAGAAACGTGGTTAGTAGCAATAATAATATATATATATACAGTCTGGTAAATCCAGTCTCGAAGTAGGACTTCCTTAGAGTCTACGTGCTCGCAACTGTGACTTCTACAAGCGGTTACCTCACACTATTACTCTACTTCCAACTCAATCACAATCACTGCTCTTACTACTCTGACTGACTCTGGGTATTTAACGGCAGCAGTCCAAGTACACACTGGTCGAGTTCACTTGCATGAAAAATGGTTGGACTCCATAACATAATCTCAATTCGGCACAAAAACAATAGGTACGTAACACTCAGTGAGAATCAAACGCACTATTCTTATATAATTAAAAGAAAAAAAAACTTGTAGTTCCAACGAATGCTTTTATATTTATAGAAATATTTTGACTAACAGTTGCCAGTGTTGGTCACTTCTTTAAGTTGAGTAAAAACAGTGCAAAGAAGCTCGAAACGCTTAAGAATTCAAATCAAGGAAAACAAACCGAAAACAATCATTCGTTGGAACTAAAAGTTTTTTTTCTTTTAATTATGCAACTACCAACGGAGACACGCATCCTAACTTTGCCACTACTCCTCTGTTTAACTAATTATCTTTAACTGGTGAGTTGAAAACATATAAAAACTGTCGTTATTTACTTGTTCCTGAAATAAATAGATGTTTCTAGATCCCAATATAAAAAAATGTCATTTTTTTTTTGACAAATAACACAACAAAATGAGAAATACTGAAAATTAAAACATTGGTCATGTATGTATTTTTATAAATTGTCATATCAGATTAGGGCTATGCGATCAGGACATTTCACAATTTCTTTATTTATTATCTGTGCATTGTTATCCAATTTTAAGAAATTTTTCTCGATCCATCACTTCTGTTCAATTTAACGTAAAAAACATAAACAATGACAACATATCAAATGGATTAGATCCAACAATTATTTAATATAGTTTCTGCCTATAAGTTATTTTAATCGATATAATTTATCAAAGTAAAGGCTCTTTTTTAATTAAACAGTAAAAATTATATTTACCGGTTTGAATGTTCGTAAAATATTGTATCTCCAAATATTTTCCTTAAAAAGTCAGAGCATTTACTTTTCTTAAATTATATCTATAAAAATAATAAAAAATATCTATAAACATATAATTATATATATATATATATATATATATATAGATATAATATATATAATCATTTAAGGAATGTGTGTGTGTAGTGTGTGTGTGTGTGTCTGTGTTTGTGTAACATTTGCACGGCCGCAGTTTTCCAAATATTTGAATTTAAAATTTAAATGCAAATGACTCCAATTGAGCTCTAAGACCGACATTGCATTTCCCAACTCTCATTTAGTTACATATCGATTTTTCACATGTTATACGGCAAATTCATGTAATTTTGTATAAATTTTGGAATAAATCAGTTTGAAGATTCTATTGGCCATATATAGAGCCAACATATATATATAAATGTTAAGAATGGGCATGCAAAAAAATTTAAAAATCGGTAGCTGCATTCGTCAAAGTGGAAAAAATTTAAATCTGCATGGGAAATTTGGGAAAAAAAAACTCATTCGCTTTGATTAAACTCAACGTTGATTCTGATTCCAGCAGAACTAGGGTTGGGTGTGAAAAAGTATTTGTTGTTAAAAACTGTTTTCATTCGGTTTTTTTTATGATTACACTTCTTTTTTTTAAAGCTGATCGTTTTGTTTTCATTTTTTTTTAGTTTTTTTTTCGCAACAGATTTAATGTTTAGTATAGAATTTAGAAAAAAATTCGCAGTGTGAGATATACTTTAAGTGAAGGCATGTATCAACATCAAATCGGCAAAGGGCACTCCTTTTTAAGGCAAGGAAGGGCAAAAATATTTTAAGTCAAATGATAGCGATTGTTGTATGAGAATCGTATGAAGTAGAATCAACTTTTATGGGCAACTTCGGCCATGCTGCTAGTATATATATATATGTTACAACTCAAGGCTATACAGTTGAAACGACTTTACTATTCTATACATAGTAAGATGTATATGTAATTATATGTGTTAAAATGTCAATTTATTAGGTATACCACGGTTTTACCTGGTTGTCCCACGTTTGCCTAACAACTCAAAACTTCATGACATCAAAAAAAAATTTCAATTTAAATTTTTTGGTTTTATAATTGCCAACAAAAATGGCCGTGAAATTAAAGAAAACAGGTCCGATTTAAAATAATAATTCTTAATAACATTCCAATATTATATACTGAATATAAATCGGAACAGCACATGATTTGGAACCTATTATTAAATGTACGACACTCATTAGAATATTTTAATCATTTCATCTCAAGAAACATTCCTAATATAACTAAGACGCAAATTTAATCTAGTTGCGTGGAAAAAAACGTTTAAATTAGTTTTTTATAAAGAACAGCGTTCATTTTTGATGGCGATGGAAATTGTATTTAAATGTTTACAGGTCGTAAGACTAACATTAAAGTTAATGAGGCAAAAAAACTCATAAAATGAGAGAAAATATGTTAAAATAAACTATTTGCAATAAAATAACCATAGCAGTGATATCTAACAATTCAACAGTAAAACAATAAAATCGAGTCGGAAATAATTAATACGGTTACATCCATGTGGTCTTTCATGATAAAAGAAACAGTCATCAGAAGAAATGCCATATAAATATTTATAGAAAGACAGAGGGAAAAAACGTTGGATTTTGAAAAAAAAAATTTGCTTTCGAGATGCCAGTCTAAACACATTAACATTACAGACTCGTTGGATTTTGTCGAGAATCTCTAATCATATATAACAGGAGCACAAGCCCGGATATTGCAACAATATTCAATTTTTTTTTTTTAAGCGTCTCACCCCAAGCAAGGCAGGAAGCCACTAGGACGCAAGGGGTTACAGAAGATTTGGAGCAAGATCAGATAGGAGTGATAGAGGAAAGGATGAAGAGAAGGATAGTGGATAGATCAAGGCAACTGGAAATGTCGATTGATATTACGTTTGAATAGTTGGAGATTATAGCTCTCAGAGAAACTGGAATAGGGAAGGGAGTTCCACAGACGAAAGGTGCGGGACATGAAGTTATTGGAGTAGAAGAGATGCCTACATTTAGGAGTTTCGACAGTGAAGGGGTGAGAACGGGATGCCAGCCTTAGTAGGGCGCTTGAACTCATGAAGTCTGGGAACCTTTTAATGCAGCTCCTCGGAGCAATTGCCATGAAAGTTTTGTAAAAAGACAGAGAGATGCAACGGCGCGTCTATTTTTCTAGTGATTGTAGACTATTTGCCAGAACAGATACAAAATTTTGCAGATTCAAACTATTGGATTTTTGGGAAAGAATTCTTATCATAAGTGAATCGTTTTGTTAGCAATAAATCAAGCAAATAATTAAATTAATCATCTTCAACTATTATTCTCGTAATCAATTTGTTGTGGGATTGTTCTGGCCAGAAATAAAGACACAAGAGAGGTAAATTATTAAACAAAAATATTAACAGAAACAACTTTACAAACGAAATGTTACAACAAGAATGTTCGGTCCGACTGTCAGATTTGAATCTGCTGAAAATTCTTTTCCAAAAGGCAGTACCTTTCCTATTTATAGCTAAATTTAATGCAAATGCATGCGTGCCCAAGTTTTACCATAACAGAGTTATATTCATGGAGGTTAGCATCAGTCATGCTTATGTAGGGCAAAAAGGGTTCTCTATGGGGATTACAGAATTCCCTTCGTTTTTTGAAGGCCACTAAAAACTATTCTGTCATTTTCATCCCACAAAAGAATACATCTTCGAGGTTATTTTCCGGAACGCTGGTCATGACACATATAACAGCAGTATAATTTAAGTCTGCCTACCGCTGTGGGACACTACATATATGGTAGTTCCGGACTGGTCACAAAACCATCCAATCGCGGCACGTTTCCATGCTGCCTCGGCGGGAGATATGAAGCTCTGGTATCTTCTCTCCTCCTCGATGTGAGCAGATAACAAGGAACCGTCTGTCGGGATTACATGTCGAGCATTTTCGAAAGCAGAACTTTCATCGTTCTATAATTAAAAAATATTCACAATGATAAAGGTTCTATATATTATTCTTTGTGGAGTATACTATTCCGTGGATAGCGGCTCGGATTGAGGAATCTGAGAGCCGAGTTCGAAATCAATCCAATTTTTTACATTCACACATTAAATAACCTTTAAAAGTCTATGAATCGTCTTCTTTTCTCAAACTATGAATTTAATTTTCAAAAGGCTTAAAAAGAATTTAACAGCGCCTATTGGCTTCATTTGTAACGACCAATTTCATTGGTCGAATTTTTATTTTCATTTTCGCGGGCATTTTTGTACTTAACGGCCCGCGCCCTTTGAGAAAAAGTTGCGGATTAGTATTGGAATATTCGGACTCATTTTAAATCTCAATATAGGGCCTTTTTTGTCAAAAATAAATAATTAGGCATTGATTGTTCTTCAACAACCAAAATGGTATTGCTTCAGAGACAAAATATGAATATTATTGGAATTGTCCGGACTCATTTTTGAATTTCTTTGCACGGCCTTTTAGTGCCCAAGCCTAAATAATTAGGCAATGATTGTTTTTCAGCAACCAAAATGGTAATGCTTCAGAGACAACGTCATGTACCAGCATAATACTTCAAGGCTGTATAATTCAGTCATTTATTGACTGTCGTCAAATATATAAGTTTACACGAAGAACTTTATGCATGATCTCGACAATCTTCCGAGTTTCAACTTCAGCGACCGAAATGGTAATGCTCCAGCAACGACCAGCAAATTCCAAAAATAACTTCGTAGAGACCAATTGAGTCCTCCAGAAAAAAGACACTACCTATTCATTGAAGAACTACCCTACCCTGTTCCCAGGGGCAAAAAACCCTTGGGATCTTTTTTTCCAATTTCTCTTCTCTGAAATTCTCACATGGGTAAATAACAGAACAGACCGGGTTCTATAGCCTTGGATGGCAACTTGTATACCGTAGAAAGAAATGCCAACCTACTGCGGGAAAAAAAAATCTGCCTCGTCAGTCATGTATCGAAATATACATGATCACCTAAGCGAGTATCATGCATGGCACATAATTGACTGACCCTTGGGAAAGGTATGAATTCTCTTCTTCTCCTCCTACCCCAGCTATGGGTAAATAGAAGGACCGACCGAGTTCTATAGCCTTGGATAGCAACTGGTCTACCGTAGAAAGAAATGGCAACGTACTGCTGAAAAAATCTGGCTCGTCAGTCATGAATCGAAAGATACATGATCGCCTAAGCGTGTATCACGCATGGCACATAGCAGACGTATATTATTCTTTATCTATAGAACAAATGCCATGTTTGTTGTATGTTGGAAGAGTTTTGAGTCTTATCCCCAATGTTCAGCAATATGAATAGTTATGAGAAAAAGCATGACACAATGTTCAATTGTGGTCAAATAAAGAGGGTCTGGAAAAAGTAAAATATAAATGGGGCAAGAAATACACATGTTTTATATTAATTATGTGTTAAGGTACGTATAGATAGTTTATTCGTTTAGCTTTCCAATAGTGAATGAATTAAGAAATATTTCACCAGACTCAACTACTATGTCTAATTATCATGTCAACCAATAAATACTGGAAAATTATTCTCACGGAAGAAGATAAGACGTGAAATAACAGAGATAGGCTCTTAAATAAGAATGCTGGGAATACCATGGACGGAGCATATGAGCAACAAGGAAGTTCTAAGGAAATTTCTAGCAAGATGTTATATTATTTGATCCGTTTTTTTTTTACGGTTTATCAACATTTTGCAGATTGTTTAAAGACATTTTCTTTAATTTTAGAAATGTTTTTTTTTTAGGAAATGATGTAGTAATACAAGTATTACTAATTAACCCATAGCTGGGAGGAAGAAGTAGATTCATACATTTCCCATGTGTATTTGCGCATAAGTGAATAATAACAAACCCAACTTGGCTCTCCGGTTAACAATTCTGAAGCATTATCAATCACACCACACACCCGTCCAAACTTACAGCACCTGTTATTTCCAAGCGGTCACCTTTAAATGTAATGACCAGGTTCAACGTTGCTTAACTTCGATGATCATACGGAAACCGGCGTTTCGAAATGATGTTATAATGGAAAGACGGTTATACTTAGAGTGAGTTAAATGACATTTCCTCGGCGCTTCATAGGGAAAGAAGGCTTGGAGAATTTGAGACTGACAAGGCATACCGAAAACGAAAGTGACAGGGCAAGTGGAACATAGAGGAAACTGCTAGGTTTGTGAGGATGGATGGCAGAACAGAGAGCAAGGGCAGTCTATATTTCTGAGATGAGGTATTGTAACTATTTACATTAATTATTTACACATGACCCAGTGGATTAAAGCGTTGGTAGAATTAATTCAAAAGTGACTTGACCCAATCGTTCTGAGTTCAATACCTTGCCACAGCAGAGGTGAAAAAACAACAAAAGGATTGACTTACTAAAGGTTGAGTTACTAAAAACTGAGATACCCAGAAAAGGCATGGCACTTGGAACTAGAACAATCTACCCTGGTGTACAAAATAAAGGTTTCGATTCGAAAGTCCAACGTATATTACCTGAAGAAAGCCTGAGGGTACAATACCCGAAACCTTCTGAAGGTGCTAATTAAGAGGAGGGCAACAGTCTAATATATATATATATATATATATATATTTGGATTGATGTGAGTTTAAGAACCTACCTTTTGCGATCGTCATAAATAAATGAGCGCTTTCCCAATAAGTAACATATATATATATATATATATATATATATATATATATATATATATATATATATATATATATATATATTATTTATATATATATACATACACATTTCATATATATATATATATATATATATATATATATATATATATATATATATTTGGATTGATGTGAGTTTAAGACCCTAGGTTTTATGATAGTCATAAATAAATGAGCGTTTTCAAATTTTAAGTTATACCATATATATAAATAATATATATAATAAATAAATAAATAAATAACATACATATATATATATATATATTATATATATTATATATTTATATATATATATATATATATATATATATATATATATATATATATATATATATATATATATATATATATATATATATATATATATATATATATATAACAAGAAGGATAGTAAAAACAAAAAAAATCCTAACTATAAGTGATCACGAGGTGTGAAATGCATGAATTTTCACATCGTAAAGGACACATAAAAAGAGGATGATATCATGTCGACATATTGGTTCCAAAAACTGCGATGAATCTATTTGATTTCACCGGTGGCTATAGGGAATAAATCCACAAACATGTTCCGCAGTTATTCCAGATATTAATCATAAATCGCAGCTTTACTCGTGTATTTTATAAACTCACAGCGTCCAACGTGTCGCGTTCAATGCGATAATGTCTTTACCGCTTTGGTATTAAATCTTCCCCTTCGTGTCAGTATAATTTTACAACGTGAGAATCGGATCCCTCTTGTGCTATGACAAACTCATTCCCAATACGACTTTCATGATTGATGGCTATGACTCTCCCTAGAGCCACCATACGTAGAATAAATACATCCTTCGATTATTACACGAAATGTCGAGTCGCTTCACTTTTTATACAACCAGCAGTTGTCCGTCAGTCACGTTTACTTTCAAAGTTTGATTTTATTAATAGTTTGTCTTACGATTAAGAACGGAATTAAAAGCCTTGGCCAATGTAAAGTATTCATAAAATGTTATTTATTCATCAGTATAACACAGGGAGTTCCATAATATGTAGACACGTTTTAAATGCAATTAGCTTGGATTTTTAAAATGACACTGAATTTTCAAATATATATATTTTACATGACTAATATAGAAGGGATTTTTAGGATATGAATATTACATCACTGGGATGGTCACCTGCACGAAGAGAACATGCATGAGCTCGCTCTCTCTTTTCAAGCAAACATTATGAGGGCCAACCGTCAACAAAAGTGTCCGGCTCCATTCATTCCAGCCATTTTTAATATACAAAAATTTAAATGCAATATCAATCGCTATCTACTGTCCTAGATTTTTCATTCCGCTCATTAGTAATGTTATGTTCTTAAGTCTCAATCTCTTCATATATATATATATATATATATATATATATATATATATATATATATATATATATATATATATATATATATATATATATATATATATATATACAAGGATCTGACATATATATACATGCACAAATCTTATATATATACACACACAAAGACTTAATATATATATATATATATATATATATATATATATATATATATATATATATATATATTATATATTTAGGCAGAAATTTTAACTTTAATGCATGTTTTTTAAATAATAAAAGACAAGTTTTTGATTCATTTAATAAGTTTTTAAATTGACAAGTAAAGGGTTATCATTGAAAGAAAGAAAATCACCATTTTATACATGTAATCCTATCTAAGATTTCGGCTTACATAAGCCATTTTCAAATTTGAAATTTTTCATGAAATTGGATTTAAACATGTATCAATATGGTGATTTCCTTTCGTCTTTCAAATGATAATGTTATTAAGCTTATCAAACAATATGAAAGGAACTTACATAAAATATATAGACAAAACTTGTCTTTATTATTTAATGAAACATGCATTAATAAGTATGTATATATACACACATACATATATATACACTCAAATATATTCATACACACGCATATATACATATATAAAACACAAACACTTTATATATACACACACATGTATATATATATATATATATACATGCACTCATACATACATACACTCATATATATACACTCATATATATATATACATATATACACACACAGATTATATTTATATATATATATATATATATATATATATATATAAAAGATATTTTTTTACTCATATATATATATATACATATATACACAAAAGATACACACACACACACACACACATATATATATATATATATATATATATATATATATATATATATATATATATATATATATATATATATATAAATTATTTTCAAAAGACTGGCGTTAAAATATATCAAATTGTGCAACGAATACCAAAACCTTGTGTTGCAGTAACAAAGTCTAAAGGGGGATAATTTGACTGGAGCCAAATTTAATCAAAATAAAATTTCTTATAAAAATCAGGCCTGATGTTTTTTTTAACCATGTAAGATAATTGTCTCTTATTTATTGTACAAAAGATCTAATTTTGGTACCAATCTAGATAATTACCAGGGGTAGCCAATCTGTAGATATTAGTTGATTGTCTAATTTATTTAATTTTCCACTCTACAAACATATATTAAAAACTTTAACACATTGCCGTAGAACAAAACTACACACTTAGACAAAAAAAAAAGAAAAAAAAAAAAAAGAAAAATCTACTAATATCCAAAAAGAGGCTTACACAGGATTTTTTTTTAAAAAAAATTTCAATTTCATATAACTACACATTTCGCTTTTGTTCATCATCACTTGCCTTGATAAATTCAAATATATAAATAATAAAAAGACTTAAACACTAATATCCCATGGTCATAATTTATTACATTGGAATCGTAAATACGATCCAATTCATCGGACCTACAAATTCAAAAGGAAAACAGAAAAAAAACACTCCGGAAATAAAAACAGAATTTAGAGAAAGTGTAAGTATGAGGGGGAGGGAGATTAAACCTTAACAGAGAGAATATTAGGAGATAGAGGAGGAAGGGTTTTAAATAAGAGAAAAGAATGAATGTTGACGGATGTCTAATGCATAAAGATACATTTCGTGGTGACATACACACACCATAGACAATTTAATGTTAGAATAAGAGGGAGTGGAAGGGAAAGACGAGGTGGGGGAGAGAGATGTGACGAAGGAAAAGTGAAATTGCGTTTACTTAAAGGGCCGCTTTGTAATTGAGAAAATTTGACAAATTTAATAAATATATATACACACGCACACGGATACCTAGAATACCATGGACTGAACATATGAGCATTGACATAGTTTTGGAGAAAATGGAACCAAAAAGGAAACCTATACTTAACATCAGGAAGAGACAGCAAAAAATTCTGAGGCACATATTGAGGAAAGACGGTTTGGAAAATCTGATACTCACAGAACTGACTTTGAGACAAAGGAAACCAACTCAATGAGCTATAGCAAATGGACGACAGAGCAGGTTTTTGAGAAATAACAAAAAAGCATAGTTTATTTAGAACAAGAAAATACTGGAAATTGTGGAGAGCTATGATAACCTATGATCTTCTGACACGGCATATAAATAATTCAAATTAGAAAAACAAACCATACAATATTTAAATTATACTTACATATTGTATGTTTGTCCTTAATAGCATTATTGTGGCTTTAATATTTATATTAGAAATATATTTTAAGTGTATTTCTAAATAGTTGGCAGGTGTATAAAATTAGACATGTAACAATATTACGAATATGTTCAGCTTAAATTTATTGAATATCCTATTTGGTTTTAAGAATTACATTTGCACTTTTCCTGGACAAATTATGTCATCCCCGCATTATCATGTTTAAAATACAATTTGAAGAATACGTTGGTTATGCGCGCATCGCTGTATAGAATGAAAATGCCGGCATTTGTTTATTTTCCGCGGTCTAGCACAAATAGCAAAGTGTTGGTTCTCCCAAACATATGCGGATATTGGTTGGCTCTTGGCGAGATCAATACGTCCCGAGTGTACTGATGCGTTATAAGAAAGGCGCGGTTATTCTCGCTGTTTTTCCACGCCCGGCTACCAAGCTGTCAGGACGTCAAGAGTTTTCTCATTAAAACAGTCACGTTCGAAAGCTTTATTGGCGGGAAAGGGACGGAAACCACGACCTAATGCAAACCGACTTCAAATGATCAACGAAGCGAATGAAAATAGGATCCTTCGCAAAAGCAACGACGTCGTTTTGAAATGGAGGTTTTATTCGTTGGTACCTCAATAAGTCCGCCGGCTTATTGATGAAAACAGCATTTATTTTATATAGCAGCTATTGATTTTTCAACATAATCCCGTTCTTGCCAATACACTTGACACAGTTGTATTTATTAACAACAAAATTTGGACAGTCCCCAGTGAGGCATTCATATATGAATTTATATCTGTCATGTATTTTAGAATGCGTGTGAAAATAGATGTCGAATATAGATATAAAACTATATACACTCGTACGATGTAATCGACGAGAGATTCATTTTGATAAGTCGATACGAGTGAAAAA
This sequence comes from Acanthosepion pharaonis, assembly GCA_903632075.3. Taxonomy (NCBI): domain Eukaryota; kingdom Metazoa; phylum Mollusca; class Cephalopoda; order Sepiida; family Sepiidae; genus Acanthosepion; species Acanthosepion pharaonis. The sequence goes on along the minus strand of CAHIKZ030001574.1, from coordinate 348,564 downwards.
ATACGAAACGCAAATATACAATCGAAGAACTATGGCACATTATTTACAATTAAATAAATATTATTCATTAAAAAAATAGGGGAAACGGCGGAGTAGTGGATAGCGGCTCGGATTGAGGAATCGAGGAAACGGGTTCTATGAGTAAATAGCTGGTCTACCGCAGAAATAAATGGCAACGTACTGTGGGCGAAAATCTGCATCGAATGATACATGATCGCCTACGCGTGTATCACGCATGCCATATAACTGACTGACTGGTTAGAAAGATTTATATATATATATATTTTGAACAATAAAAAATTATGTTAAAAATTTAAAATCTCCAAAATCTGGGTTGTAGATTAATATTCTTTCGTTTTTTTTATTATTATTTCATTTAGACTGCTCGACTAGTTTCGGCCAAAATGGCCATCATCGGGAGAAGAAATATTTCTGCTTGCTTGCTGGTAGCAGTAAACTACAGAAATGAATGTCTTGATGGAGAAATTATATATATATATATATATATATATATATATATATATATATATATATATATTTTGAATACATTAATATATACATCTTTTTAATTAAATTGAAATTATATTATTTAATGTATATTAAAACATCGAAAAAAAATCCACAAATCCCTCGTTTATATATATATATATATATATATATATATATATATGTGTGTGTGTGTGTGTGTGCGCGCGTGTGTGTGTGTGTGGAAAGTAAATCCATGGGTATATAATATATATAAAAGTAAATCCATGGGTATATAATCCGTGTGGAGCGTAGTAATATAAAAATATTAAAACTGATCCACAAAAGAGAGCTCAATGTATTTTATTTATACAGACCAACACGAATAAATAATCAAAAAATCTTTTTAACTCATGTGGGGAATAGACTATTTCGACAGACCATGGAAATAGTCGTCTGATGACTATATATATATGCTCTCGGGAAATCCGGTTGAGCTCACTGAGGAAAAGAGTAATTTTAAATACACTGGTTTCTACTGCTATAAACGCATTGCTCTTCAACTACGCATTGAGCTCTCCTGGCTACTGGCGTATTTC
>CAHIKZ030001574.1:337500-345000 GCA_903632075.3 Acanthosepion pharaonis | reverse complement strand
ATATATATATATATATATATATATATATATATATATATAAATGAAAAATACGGCCATAAATTTATTGCATTTTGTCACACACGGGTAAAAATATATATGAAAAAGAAATTGAAGATTTATCTGGAGTCTTTAAGAATATTTATTTAGAGTAAGCTTATCAGTTTTCCAGTTCAATGATTTTTAAAAGTTCATGGCAAGGAAGTGTTATGTGGTTCACGGCAACAAATTATTATGTGTCAGGGATTCAATTTTATTTTACCGTAGTTGCTGTCCTAAAAGCTACAATGTACAAGGATTAAATGTGTGTGCAAATACAGAATTTTACTGTGGCACCATTTACGAGGCAGAGAAAGAAAGAGAAAGAAAAGAAGGCAGAAAAAAAAGGCCTGAGACGAATCGTAGGTGATTAAACAGAACACACACACGGCCTAAGAGACAATGAAAATATTGATAAGTAACAAGTGAAAAAGGGTGTCATTACAATGACAGGGAAATTCTGAGTAAAAAAAAAAAAAAGGAAAAGAAAGAAAGGAACCAGATGTGTTTTGATAACGGCTGTGTTATCTAGGATAACGTAAACAAAAGGGCTGGACCACTGCCCAGGAAAAATTCAAGTGAAAATGCTATTTCGATAAGTGACGAGAAACAGGCCACTAAAAAGGACTTTGGACAGATATGAAAATTAAATCCCACCCAAGCAGTGCCGCTGACCGAATTCTTTTCGACGAAACAACTTTTGGCCTGCGATAATAAAATTATGTTATCAGAAATATGTACCGAAGGAAAAATGAATGGGAACCAGAAGTGTTTTTTTTCTTCCTTGGAGGCGACAGACTGACTGAAAATTTTGGGGATATTTCTTTTTTGAACCCATGTTAAGAAAACCAACCATCTTGATAAATTAGCGATAAAATACCTGACAAACACCACGTGTAAAACAAGAGTTGTCATATTGTCCGTTTGTGGCTAGAAAATGATAACGGCGATTTGAAAGGAAGAAAAAGGAAAGAGAAGAGATAATTTTTTTTTTTAGTTAAGCAAGATATTTTTTTTTTTCGAAACAAAGCCGCGGATTGTTCACGCCCGACTAAGACATCATTGGTCAAGTGGTGATCACGTGACGCACGAAGGAGGAGGAAAGATACCCGACCAAGACCTCATTGGCCGAGAGGTGATCACGTGACGCACGAAGAAGGCTGTCGACGCCCCATCCAGAGTATAAGTATGAGAAGCTGCTACGAAGAAGTGGGGAGGGCAGTTCACGCCCTCAGAAGTATGGTGAGAAAGTGGGAGTGAGGAAAAAGTTCCCAAAATGGAAAAAGAGGAAAATCCCTAACCAGAAATAAAAGAGGTGGATATGTATTTAGAATTATCGAGGAACACCCCGACGCCAACAGACCCAACCCGGTTTTTGTCGGCGTCAATAAAATCGAGACCCCAACGGGCAGAAATCAGTTCGGGCTCTGGCGGAAGAGATGAGTGTCCAGATTTCGGACTCCAGTTTCCAGAGTTGAAGCCGCCTCGAGATAGCTGACCAAGATTCACTTAAAATTCCGGACTCCTCTTCAACCCAAAAACAATTATTTTGAAGAGCGACTTAGAACCAGAACACCGAAATAAGTTTTTCGACTTTCGTCCAAAGACACACCGAAACACCAATTTCTTAGAGAACAAACAACTTGAAGCGTTAAAACTTGCCTAGCGGAAATCGACGTGTCACAATCCACAGAACGGGTCGGGAGATAGATGCAGTCCTATGTATCGAACAACTAGACATAAAGTTTGTTACCTTTTTCTTTGATACTTTGAACTTTTTGAGTTTTCATTTTATTTTCTTTTATGCATACTTGTGTGTTATCACCCCCGTTGAACTCAGTTTGCATTACGGCCCCAACCACTGTTTGATCTCGTCTGTTTAAGATCAATTCACAACGTGGGTAGGCAGACTGGAGATCAATGCAGTTACCTTGGTAACCAGGCGTTGGAAGCCAGTTGGGAACGACGAGGCTGATATCAAATCTAACCAGATTCCCACCCGAATCACCAAAAGGTTAGAACGTCACATTTGGGTGCCGCGACCGATACCAAGCCAGTTGGTCGTCACAGGACGAGACAACACGACTGACGCGACAGGCGGACGTCACGTTTGGAGCAGCGACACCCGAACGGAGCAGCGAGGAGCGAACAGCTGGCGCCGCGGCGAGGACGTCACAATTGGTGCTGTTTGGGGATGTCACAACTGGCGCCGTGGTAGATCAGGATAGAACGTCACAGTCGGCGCTGCGACCGGGGGACGACGTCACAGTACATAAATGTCTATGTGTATATAAATATGTTCAAATAATAGTCAAGAACTATTTACCACCTTGTTGTCATAAACTAATAAATACTATGCTATCATTAGTCATGTTCACTGAACTGTGACACTCTCAAATGTGGCAACAAATCTATGATCATCTATTTTGGGTGCAAAATTACTCTGCCTGAACATGCGATCATAATCGACTAATCAGAATTTATTTTTTTAAATTTTACATCGCAAATCAGAATTTACATTTTCTGCAGAATAATTGAAAAAAACGCGAAACTGACCATGGCATAGCCACCCGTCTCCCCATCTCAATGTTTTTTTTTTAAAAATATATATATATATATATATATATATATATATATATATAATTATAAATTATATATATATTTATATATATAGAAATATAATGGTAACATATATATATTTATATATATTATATATTATATATATTTATATATATATATATATATATTTAAATGATATATATTTATATATATAAAGGACTATTATATATATATATATGTTTATATAAACATATATATATATATATATATATATATATATATAATATATATTTATATATATTATTACAAACTATTTATATATATATGTATATATATAAAATTAAATTTATATAGTCGTTTTCTGATATTTGGTATCTATCTATCTATCTATATATATATATATATATATATATAAAATAGGTATATATATAAAAACATATATATATATATATTTATATATTTATATTTTTTTTTCAGAAACCAGCGAAAAATGTCTTTTCACAAGTTCAGAACTTTTCTTTTTTTAAATGATGTTACATGTTTTTTAAATAAATAAAAAAAAAATTTTTTCAAAAAATTTTCCATGTTCATTATGAGAGGTGTTTAATATTTTAAGTTAAATTCTGAAAGATATTGATATAAAATTAAGAAAAAAAGACACTTTATTCATTAGTAATCAGAAATACATTTGTGTGCGTCTGTTTTTTTACAATGCAATTCTAAAACAAATTTAAATCAAAAATTGGACGTTATTTCCTAGCATCCTTTTAAAAATTTTGTATTGAAATTATAAATTTTTTATATTTTGTTTTCAATACACTACATGGATATTTGCAAAACGATAAAATTTCTCCCCATGCAAGAAAAAAACTTTGGTCGAGGCAGTTGACCAAAATAAACCGATTTTATCTTCCAATGTCCGTTTTAAACAATTTTCCTGATTGAAATGTAAATTTTCTGCGTTAGTTTGATTGCATATTTCACTTATAATTTATAAAAATTGCTCCGTTTTCAAATTCCTGGTGTTTAGTGATCGAAATCTGTTTTTTTTCAAAAATGTGATGCCTTGCCAACATGCTGGAATTGTTCGATCTCATACGCATGAAAATGTTTTCGAATATATTTTTTATATTCTAATATGACGTTTTTTGAAAATAAGGATTTTTATAAGGCTTTTGTAATTTTATTTTTTTTTTTTTAATAAAAAATCAAAAAGAAAAATGAATTATAAAGTATAAATTATTATGCTAAAATAAAAACATCCAAAGAATGTGGTGTTTTTGAACTTTTTTTTGATTCTAATATAATAATTATTCGTATGAATCTAATTATACTCTTTACGTAACTCTTTCACGTTTCAATCTCGCTCTCTTTGGTCTTTCTCTCTTTCAACAAATTACACATTTCATTACAAACATACACACACATATGTCTTGAAAATATCCCATCTCTTATAAATATGCTCTTCTTGATTATATATATATATATATATATATATATATATATATATATATATATTCAGTGAACATTGAATTAACACTCAGAGGCGACACCCTGTTTTCATTGTAGAGAAATCGTATAGCATGAAAAATTTTACCAATGTTTGTAATTTTGTGTTTTTGTTTGGAAAACTGTGTTGGTTTTGGACATTGTGCATTGAATTATTCTCATTTTTTACTGAATTATATATATATATATATATATATATATATATATATATATATAAAAAATTCATTTATATGGCATTTTAATGTATATTTTTGACGCCAAAAAAAATCTTTTTCGTCCCAGCCTTATCAAGTTTATTTTTTTTATAACAAATAAAAAATGTTTCATTTAATTGATATTTTAATAACAAATAGAGAATTTGAATATATGAAAATATCAATTGCTTTAGATTCCAATAATATTCAGACCCAGTAAACATTCCAATCTGTTTACAGAGGGAAGGACCACGTTTATCTGATATAACAAAAAATATTGTAACCTTTAAGGTTGATATTTTGAATTATAACTCGATAAATTAAAAAAAAATGGTCCAACAAAATGAAAGACACAATTCATATTATTTTTATAAAATGCTAATTAATAGAAGAGGATTTAGTATTAATTAGTTGACTTTTTTTTTGGCATCCGGATTCAAATTCCTGGGTGTAAAATCATTCCTTTATTATCTCAGATTCAAACGTTTATTTTTGACGTCCTCCCTATATAGTCGAGTCTATAATACACTTATATTTATAAATCACTGAAACATTTCTTTTGTCTAGAAATTTTACGAATGGAGGAGAAAATAGGACGGGTATTTTGGTATATTGACCTCTTTACTAGAAATATAAAAATAACAGCTATCCATCGCAGGTTTTGTTTTATTAGTTTTTAAAGACTAAAAGCTCATAAGAGAATAAGGATAAGTTGATATTTAAACTTTATTTTTTTTCAAAAAAATCGGTTTAACTTAATGAAATTTATTGATAACATCATGGATAACAGAATCAATATATATATATATATATATATATATATATATATATATATATATATATATATATATATATATATTCATTGAAAAATTTTCTTATACCAACTACAAAAACGTAGCAATAACTGATACATTAAAATATAGACATATTGAAAAATCCCATATTCACCGCTAGTCTAGCAAAAATGTATTTATTTGTAACCTTTTTAAACATGAATTATATTTTAGCTGTGTATTTAAAATATCAGTAATTTTAAAAAATCTTTTTGCAAATTCGCTTGAGGATGAAATGGAACTAATGTCTTTAATTTAATTACAAAATTAAATTCGTAATATATTTATATTCCAACTTGAAACATGGTTAGAAATTTTAAATAAAAAAAAATATTTAAATCAATTAATTTATAATATTAATGCTCTGTCAATTTTTATTGAGCACTATTTTGTAAAATAAAAATATCTATAAAACACCGGATTATATATCTTACTGTTCTTTTTTTTTATTATATATATATATATATTTATATATATATATATATATATATATATATATATATATATGTGTGTGTGTGTGTGTGTGTGTGTGTGTGTGTGTGTGTGTGTGTATAAACACGTTATGTTTCCATTTTGCAATGTACGATGCATATTGCGTTTGGTTTAAATGTGTGTTTATATAAAATTGATTTATTGGCCATGTTTATGTGACACTCGGCTAAGTCTTGTTTAATCAATTCCTTTTGTCGCCCGCCCATTTTCAGGAAATAAACCGATTCAGTGTTTATGAAAAGACGAAATTACGACAACATGTGTGTTGTGATTATTACACTTGAGTTTGGTGTGTCTAAAGCTTGTTTTATGGCCATATTTCACAACAAATCTTTATATTTGTCAGGTGTGAAAAAAGATGGAAGGTTAAAACTAAGTTTTAACTCATTCCATAGTAGAACATAGTATAATCACGCTTATTTCCCATTTTTTTTCTGCTTTTTTCTAACGCATTTTTGATTTATCTGTCGATGGCAATGGGATTGGTAGCGGAAAGACGATCAAAATGAGACTCCGAATCTTTGTAATCTTTGATTTGATAGAAATACTTTGTGGTTCTACGTCTTTCGTTATCTTTTTCTATGAATCACCCTGCTCCTTTTTTTTTTTTTCTAATTCAATGTACTCTTTGTACCTTAATTTCTCAAGGTAGGACATTTCGATCCTGGCAGTTAATCCCCTATTTTTCCGTCTGTATACGTTCCATGTGCTTTGAAAAATTATTGCCCTTCAATTGATTCTTGATTTCTGTTAGAATTAATATGTTGGTCACGTATATTTAAATCGAAGACGTTTTCTCTATCCTATCTCCTTACTATCTTTCTTGCCTTTCTTTCATTCTTTCCATCTTTTCTTCCATTTTAATGTCCTTCTTTACTTCCATCTTTATGTCCATCTTTTCACTTTTCTTTCATTTCTTTCTATTCTACTCTCCTTTCTTTACTTTTGTCTTTTCTTCAGTCATTTTTTTCTATCTTTCCTTCATTCTTTATGACAATCTTTCTTTCCTTCTTTATGTCGTTGTTTTCAACTTTCTTTCTGTCATTTTTCCTCCCCTTCATTCTTTCCTTTTGTCTTTTTTCTTTTCTTCCTTCATTCCATCTTTCCTTACTCCATTACATTCTTCCTTCCTTTATTGAAACTTTCCTTCCTTCTTTATGTCCCTCTTTTCATCATTCTTTCTTCTTTCTTTCTTTCTTTATTTATTTATATTTTTCTTTCCTTTTGTCTTTTCTTCCTTCCTTCGTTGTCTCCATCTTTCCTTCCTTCTTTTCATCATTCTTTCTTTCTTTCTTTCTTTCTTTCTTTATTCATTTATTTATTTATCTCCATTCTTTCCTTTTGTCTCTTCTTCCTTCCTTCCTTCCTCCCTTCCTTTTCTCCATCTTTCTTTCTTTCTTTCATTCTTTCATTCATTCTTTCTTTCTTTCTTTCTTTCTTTGTTTATTTATTTAGTTATCTCATTTCCTTAATTCCTTCCTTCCTTCCATCTTTTTTCTTCTTTATGGCCTTTCTTTCGTTCTTTATTTATTACCTGTCTTTCCTTTTGTCTTTTCTTCCTTCATTCTTTCGATCTTTTTTCATCTTTATGTCATTTCTTTCTTTCTTTCTATCTTTCTTTCTTTCTTTCTTTTTTTATTTGTTTATTTATTTATCTCCTCTCTTTCCTTTTGTCTGTTCTTCCTTTCTTCCTTCTTTCCTTCCTTCCATCATTCCTTGTCTCCATCTTTCCTTCCTTCTTTCCATCTATTTTTCTTCTTTATATCATTTCTTTATTTCTTTATTTCTTTATCTCATTTCTTTCCATTTATCCATCCTTCCTTCCTTCCTTCCTTCCTTCCTTCCTTGCCTCCATCTTTCCTTCCTTCTTTCCATCT
>CAHIKZ030001574.1:287500-332500 GCA_903632075.3 Acanthosepion pharaonis | reverse complement strand
GTGGAATGAGTTTCTGCAATTTCCCTGTGGCATTCATTCTTCGACGCATGCGCTTACAAAATGGCCACCCCATACTTGATAGCTTTTTTACATGTGCACACACACACTCACATTCACACACAAAATATATATATATATATATATATATATATATATATATATATATATATATATATATATATATATATATGATAGATATATATATATATATTTTATATATTTGTATATTTATATATATATATATATATATATATATATATTTATAATTTCTCATCGTTACCCAACTGCCTTTAGGAATCTCGTATCCATTAAATCTTGAAAATGTTTTTAATCATCATATTACTTCAATGTTTACAATGTAGTTTACCAATATTTTTTAATAATAAAATGAGAGATAAAAGGCATGCTTTCAGCAATTTTCTTCGTGGTCTGCCCACATGCTATTATTCAAATAGAACCATGTCGTTAAAACACATGTAAAATATATCTATTTGATACGTCGTCAAAAACGCATATCGCATAAATAAATAATGCATTTTCATTAGCAGCAAAAAAAATAACACATATTTGAAGGTTTTAGCAAATATATAATTTGAAAAAAAAATTTAAAGTGGTTATGATAAGTTTTATTTTGAGGATGATCACATTTAAAAACAATTTCATTAAAACAACAACACATATAAAGAATAGAAAAACAAAACTATTTGTAACATTGGGCGTTCGTGGGCTTGTTTCACATATATCCCCAGTCGGGGGTAGGGGCCTGTTAAATATTAACATTGGGTGTTCACCATTAAGATGGTGCCTTATAATAATTCTAAAACACTGTCTGAAAGTAAACGAGTAATGATCAAAAACACCCCAGAATAGGCTCTGATTTTTCCTCTATTACAATCGATTGATGTTCTCTCAAACAGATCCTTATATTGAACGCTTATTGTGATATGATTTCATCCTAGACATCAAATAAAACTTGTATATATGATCTGTCGCTAAACATACTGGCCGTCCTGGGTATGACGATAAACTACATCCGCTTTCTGCGAAAGACAATAAATTACATCCGACGGCAACGCCTCAGGAGCAGTAGATTTTGAGAGACGTGGAACCAATTCTTAATTGCTGGTGTACCCAGATCCACTCTGAACCGGGCGTTGGGGGGGAGAACCTTTTAGGGTCCCAGCTATGGGCAAATATTTAAACCCCAAACTTGGGTCAAAACGTGTAAAAATAGGTTTCAATACCAGCAATACATTTTGACAAAAAGAAATATTACCAGCAATAAGTTTTTTGAAAAAAAAAGATTGCAAGCAATATATTTTTGGAAAAAATATTGCCAGAAATAATTTTTAAAAACGATATTACCAGCAATAAAAAATCTTGTCGGCATTAAACAATCCGTTGAGGTTGTTATGCCGTAAAACAAACCAAACAAAACATAAACATCCATGAACTATTTTTTCTACAAACCGTATATCTGAAAAGTATACATCAATGAAACCAGACTCTCAATAAAAAAAAAAAAACTCTTTGCAAAAATACACAAATTAAACCTGATCCATAAACTGATTTTTTACAACGAATATATATTCTATTCATCTGAATTTATTATAAAGATCTTCTCGTCATTAAATAACCCATTGAGGTTGATATGTCCTCAAACAAACCAAAACAAATCACGCGTAATGATACTGAAAAGTGATCAGTTCCCTGTATTGCGAAATAATAATCTCATACCTCCTACTTTGCTTTGAATTTATAAGAGCAGGAAGAGACGGATATTGGAATGTTCCTACCATATCGATGATGGATGTGCAAGATTTCATTTTTGCTAGAGTCCAGAAGCATCTTTGCGACCTTGTGGTTGATGAATTATTTTCCAACTTATAACTCCTTTCGCATAGAACAAAACGTTGCAAGCCGCTAGCCATTCTGTGGCAGTTTCTATGGCAAAAGCAAAGAGGATGTAGGTTGGGAAATAATTCATCACCCGCAAGGCTGCGTAAACGGTTTTGAATTGTGTCTGGGCTGGAAAGTGAGCGATCTGGTTTCTTCGTTTTTCAGAACTGAGCGATTTCACTCTCATGCATCGAAGATGACATGGGAGTCCATCGTATATTAACGATTTGTTTACAATGTTCTGTTTATTAGCAAGGACAGGGCGAGTGCTCACTACTGTAGAGCGCGGGTTAAGAGTTTTAAACAGTGTGGACAGGGAGATCAACACAGTATGCTCGTAGTGAATCGCTTAACTGACAATCACACACACACACACACACACACATATATATATATATATATATATATATATATAAATATATATGTCTCTGTTTATCTATCTATCTATGTATCTATCTATATATTTATATATATAAACAATAATTGATTAGTCTTTTTGTTTGTTTTTTTCAGTATATTTTTCTTATATATATATATATATAATATATATATATATATATATATATATATATATATATATATATATATATATATATGAAGAAAAATATACTGAAAAACAAACAAAAATTCTAATATGATTATTTTTTGTTTTAATGTTTAATGTCGACGTCATGAACGTTTCGGTCTAATAGACCATCTTCAGGACATATTCATAAAACATAATTAACATTTCATAGAAAATATATAAATATATATATATATATATATATATATATATATATATATATATATATATATATATATAAAAAATTTTTTTTTATGTTTATACGTTCCTTTTTATAGATATAAATATTTAAGTAAATTCTCTGTTTATAATAAGCAATATTAACGATATTTACCGGCCTGAATGTATTTTTAAAATATAACGTCTCTGACGTTTATTTTCTCTCATTTACCCATATATATATATATATATATATATATATATATATATATATATATATATATATATATATATATATATATATGTGTGTGTGTGTGTGTGTGTCTGTGTATATATATATATATATATATATATATATATATATATATATATATATATGTATATATATATATATATATATATATATATATATATATATATATATATATATATGTCTCTCTCAATCTCTCTCGGTCTGTTTGTCTTTCTTTTGTACATATCTGTGTGTATCGCAAAATCTCTCTATCTTTCTTTCTTTCATGCATGCTCTTACGTCTCTTTAGTCTCTCTCTCTTTACACTGTCAAAAAGATACTGCTTTTCTCTCTATATATGTATATATCACGCTTGGAGAATTATTTCTCCCCACGTCTCTCTCTCTATATATATATATATATATATATATATATATATATATATATATATATATATATATATATATCGTTAGTAATTTTTTTTTCCTACGTTTGGTTAAATATCTTTTTTTATTATTTTTCTTTTGCTGTTCTGGATAATTGAGCCTTAATTTTCATATTCGAAAATATATTTCCCAATATCTGACTACAAAAACAATCAACATAACATCATAAAATATCATGAAATTTAGGACCCAACAAACTAAAACATTTCAGCAGAAACATTTTACAAGACATGAACACTTATTCCACAATGTGAAATTTGACATTTGAAAAAGAAACTCATGTAGCCATGATATTAGAACATAAAACCAATAATAACAAGTCCATGGATAGCCGAAAATCCTTAGACATATGAATATGAACCCGAAACCAAGGAAATAACCCGGAACATTTCAAGAGTAAGTAAACGTATAATTGCCAACTATTTTTTGTTTATAACTAATCCTACCATAGGATACATTTTCTTTAAGTTTTCTCTTGTACACAGGTCGGTGTAATTATTTTTTATAATGAACAAAGCATCTATTCAAATACGGGTATCCACTAAAAATGACGTTTGAAGTAATAAAAATATTAAAAAATATAATACATTCATACTTTAGAAAAGTATATTGTTATGTATATATATATATATATATATATATATATATATATATATAATATTAGTGGTAAATATACATACATATGTAAAATCTATAAATACCCATACATGTATATTTTTAGAATAAAAATTCCAAGAGGAAGAATCCAGCTAGAACTCAATGCCCAGGACAGAGTAAGGATATAAGATAATATTAAATAATCGTTATATTTATTTTTTACATGTTTATATTTGATTTGTAGTCGATATTAAATTTGTCAAATTTTCTCAATTACAAAGCGGCCCTTTAAGTTAACGTAATTTCACTTTCCTTCGCCCCCATCTCTCTCCCCCACATCTTCTTTCCCTCCCTCTTATTCTAACATTAGATTGTCTATGGTGTGTGTATGTCACCACGAAATGTATCTTTATGCATTAGACATCCGTCAACATTCATTCTTTTCTCTTATTTAAACCCCTTCCACTCATCTCTCCTAAAATTCTCTCTCTTAAGGTTTAATCCTCTCCTCCCTCATACTTACACTCCTCTAAATTCTGTTTTTATTTCCGAGTTGTTTTTTTTCTGTTTTCTTTTTTGAATTTGTAGGTCTGATGAATTGGATCGTATTTACGATTCCAATGAAATAAATTATGACCATGGAATATTAGTGTTTAAGCCTTTTTTATTATATATATATATATATATATATATATATATATATATATATATATATATATCGTTGAATGTTGGCGTGGTTAAATATACATCGGTGAAATCATAGGATTATATAAATAGACATATAGCGATTGCTTCCTCTTATCTTATTATCGTCACTTGAAATCGCATCATAGTTTTAACAGGGTGAAGCAGGAAATTGTTTTTTTCTTTCCAAACACTCTTTGCCATAAATCTGGTAGACACGTTTCAATATTATTAAGTTTGATTGTGTTCGCCTCCTTGCGTTCATTGCGCTTTTGAAAGCACAACTCTTTTCGTCTCTTGATATATTTAATTAAGAATAGATTCTTTACAATCAAACAGTTATTTGAAATAGTAATTTTTTTTTTTTCATTAGTACGCAGGGAGTTACACGGAGTGAAATTGAAGGAAAAGACCGAGTATAGGGAGGATCGAGGAAAGAACAAACGATGAACAGGATTCAAGAACATCGAAGATGACGATAGACGTTGCGTTTAAATTTTTGAAAATTGTAGTTAACAGGTAAGCAATTAAACAGAAGGCAATTCCACAGGTGGAGAGTGCGAGAAAAGAAACTGTTGGAGTTGATGTGGCGGTTGCATTTAACTATTTCAACTGTAAACGGGTGGGATCTAGATGTTAATGTAGTAGCGTATTTAAATCCATGTAGTGGGGTCAACAGGGGAAAAAAGCTCGTCAGAGCAGTTACCATGAAAGTATTTGTAGAAAAGACAGAGGGAAGCCACATCATGTCTGTGAGAAATTGACTGATGTCGAGATACCAAATGAGGTTCGATGACATTCCAGATTCTTTGGATTTTGACAAGAACTTCGAGATGAATAGAAATCACCAGACCAGAAATGGCAGCAACATTAAATGAACGGGCGAGTTGTAAATGTGCAAGATGGAGACTGACGAGATTTTAGTGTCTATACAAATATAGTTTTTGAACCAATCCACTCTTAACTATAAACATTGTAGACGCGCTTCGATAGTGTTATTAAGTTTAACTGAGTTTAATTTCTTTTTCAGCCACTGTAATTTATACATTTCTATCTTCGTGTGATAATTAAAAAAAAATGCATGGCCTATATAAATTGATAGATCCGTTTGTAAAAGCAGACATTTAACAGTCTTTGTAGATTGTTTCATTAGACATTCGTCTGCACACGGCATTTGTGAGAATCAAAAAATTTTTTTTTTTTTCATTTTTGAAGGACTTCTGCTTATAATATAAATACAGTGCTGAATTGTCCCCTGTTTTTTTTTAAAGTGCTATCTGCATTTTCTTTCTATTTATTAATGTCACGTTTGAATTTGTACTTACAACATTGATAACTGCGAAATGTTTCGAAGCGAGAGGGAAAGAGAATACATCAGAAGTATTGTACCATTTACTACTAGCCTCCATTATTATCCACATTAAAAATAGCAGGTATTATTATTTAGCAGAGTATTTACATTAGTCGGACTATTGTCCTCATCTTTGTCGCCATATTTGTTACAACGTTTCGGCCGTTGTACGCTTCGGCCTTTCTTCATTGCATTTTTTTTTTTGCTGTTATCATTTCATGTTTTTACCAGAGCTCATATTACAACTTTGTTGTTATCATTGTTTTTCTCTGGCACTCCTTATTACTGGTTCCCATATTGTATTTATTTCTATGCTTGGTCGGCTCATATTAACTGTGATGAAAAAATTAACTCAGCCAACATATTTCCATAAACCGTATATTTAAGTGCCGTATGTGGCTTGCGGGTCGCGATTTGACTACCCCTGGTATAAACGCTTTATTATAAAGAAGACAGAAAAAAATAGCATGTATTTTTATTTAGCCTGGAATTAAATTCCTGTCGTAGTATTAATAGTGTCATTTTAACAGTATGTTTTCAACATTTATGCAAATTGTGAATTAATTTTTGTGTTCTAACGTATTCCTAGTTTTCCTGCGGATTCCCTTATATCAAAGTGTATACAATTTATATCGACATCATAACTTTTTTATTGTGTTTAGACCAAAGACTTATCAGACACGACTATATATCTGCACAATTATTTAAGTGACTTAAGATGTAAAAGGAAAGTGCAATACTGACATACGTGGGCGTATCAGGATAACCACAGATGCGTTTCAAAATCTAAGCAGATTATTAAGAAACGGGAAAACATCTTTAATAAGAGTACTGAACTTGTATGTGATATTTGTCCTCGAATATGGCAATGAATGCTGGTCAGTCACCACAACGATGAAGAAAATATCTAAAATAACAGTAATATGGTTCTATAGGAGATGCTGTGGATACCATGGACCAAATATGTGGGTAACGGCGAGGTTTTCGAGAAAAGTAGAAACAAAATGGAAACTTATACTTAGCATCAGGAAAAGAGAGCTGAAATTTCTAGGAAACATGAAGAGGGAAGAGGGCTTGGAAAATCTGATACTCCCAGGGCAGATTGAAGGTGAGGGAAAAGAAATCAACATATAACATACTTCGTGTGATTTATTAAATAAATGGTGGAATAGGGTTGGGAGAAATAACAAAAAGACAAATTTTATTAAGAACTAAAATGACAGGAAATAGTGGAGAACCGTGATCGCCTATGTTATGTTCTGAGGGGACACGGCATATGAAAAAGTGGTAAACCGTCAACAGAATTAAAAAAAAACAAAAAACAGAAAATGGAAAAAAGCGTAATGTAACGCTTGATCAAAACCGGCAAATTCACTGGCTCTCTGGAGGTGAACACGAATCTTGGAAACCCGCCTGAAAGGTGCTTTCCAGATTGAGTATCCCTTATCCGAAAATTCAAAAGAGTTTCAGGTGCTGACATTACTTACCAAAAAAGGAAACTTTCAGAAAGTTCTGGAAAGGTTCCTAGGTGATGTACGCTTGTTTTGACATCATCTTCACTGAATGGTGATTCTCCAACCCAGTTAGGTAGCCTATGTTGGTGACATAGATTTTTCTTATCGATCAGCACAGCAATATATTTTTTCGTGGATTAATTACTAAGTGTTTCGTGCTCAGTTCAGATATTATTCAAAATGTGAGAAAGTTCTGTAGATTCCTATATGGGTAATGAAAAAAAAAAGAAAGCAATTATGTTGCTCAATATCACAGATACTCAAACTGTTGGAAAAACTAGACAAAGATGTAAGTGTCAAGCGTCTGACTGAGGAATTTGGCGTTGAAACAACGACTATATACGAACTAAGGAAACAGGTGAAGCTGTTAAAGTTTTATGATGAAAGTGATGAAAAGAAGTTAATGAAATATAGAAAAACACTGTACAGAGTAACATATGATGATTTCGAACGTGCATTGATGAATTGGATTCATCAGCGTCAGACTGAACACATGTCGCTTATATACAACTACCTTCCAGGTATATGCATAAGTTTTGTAATGAAATGTAAATGGATATCCCGTTTATGCTTGGGTACCATTCCCAAGCTCACATATTTTATGGATGTTACATAACAATAAAATAACTTGTATGCCAAAAATCTAAAAGCATCTGAAAGTCGAAGCACTTCCGGCCCCAAGAATTTCGGATAAATATTTCTCAACCAGTATCTACATAATTATTATTTGCATCATAACTTCAGACGGATGTAGACACCCCCTGCCGCCCTTATAAGGTACTCTATGCTATATTAATTCAAAATAGTCATGTCAGCAAACAAGGCAGTAAAATCCTTGTCCTGTTTATGGAAAGTAACCCTTTCAACCCTGACCACCGATTTACCGGTGGTAAAGAAAAATGACTTAATGCCCAGCGATCGATTGAACGGTGGGTAAAATCTTGTAACTATTTTTATATCTACCGTGAAACATTACATATCAATTATTTGCGAATTTTGACTCAGGGGTTCAGACAGAACGGTTAAAATTGTTCCGGAACGCTGGGCTCAAGGGTTAAGTTTTAAGTATCTAGATATGCCAACCATGATTTGGTGATCATCGATTCTCTTTGTTCGTACATTAAAGGTTTTCTTTACTGAACAGTATCAACACCAAAAGAAAACAATAACGGCTCTCACGCTGGGAAAAGCGGTTTCAATCCACAAACCTGAACAAAACACGGAAAATGGTATACTGTGTGTTTAGTGGGATCCAATGATATTGTATAACATGTAGCGCTATAAAACGAAAGATTTAAACCGTCGAAGACTTATCACCTATATTTGCAGATAAACACGTCCATCATTGGTTAAACGTAAAGGCCTGTTGCATGAATGTTTATTGTCCGAATAAGATTGGAGAAATTTGCCTAACCCTTTTTACTATCCTAGCCTTTTCAGGTCATTGCAACACTTTTCAAGATTCTTGATAATCCAGTGTTATAAGCCCTAACCTAGCATCTCAGCTTCGGTCAATTTCTCATCGTCAGAGAGTCGCTTCACTACCTTTTCTATAAACATTTCTGTGGTAACTATTCTAATGAACTTTCCTCTTTGGCAGCTTGTTTTTACAAATTTAAGCGCGCTACCAGATTGCCAGTTCGGTCTCGTCAATTTACAGTTTAAATTGCTAGACATAAGTTCTATGTTAAAAGTTTCATCTCCTTCAGTTGACGATTGTCGAACTCTCTTGCATTCCCGTCAATTTTTATCTTGAACAATTTAAATCCAATATCAGTTATTATCTTTTGCTTTGTCAATCCCTCTTCTCTTACTGACCTTGCATCGTAGTGGCTTTATTGTCTTGTATGGGTTGAAATGATTAAAAGAAAATGATTTCTTAATTACGATCAAATCAAAACTGCCACTGTGTGTTTTTTGCATTGAAACTTGAATAATTTTACGCCCGAAGACAGGATTACGATATCCTTTTTATTCTTCTTTTTCTTCTTCTTGTCGTGTCACTTTAGGACGTGGGTGATCATAGCTCTCCACAATCTCCTATCTCTTGTAGCTCTCGACCACCTTTGTTTCTTTGCTAAGCCGTCCACCTCGCGTTTCTGCCACCCGTTCACAAAAAGCTCATGTATGTTTTTTCCATACGGCCCATTTTGAGTGTCCAATTTCGGACTGACCTAAGCAAGAATAGAAATTCAAAGTAACAGGAAATGAATTATATTCAAGGAAGCAAAATATAGTAGAAAATATAAATCCTGAGTAATGCTCCTCGTGTCTGTCAGCTTATCAAGTTAAATTTCCAGGACTTTGTTCACTTTCAGGCGTAAGTCTCCTTTCTTTTCAGTCTGCACCTCCAGGGCCATTTTAGAAATTTCTCTGGCCTACTTCTGGACCTAAGGGCACACTTTGAAATTCACTAGTAGATGGCTTGCTGCCAACGTCTCTTTCTTTTGCCTTCTATATGCCACGTTCAAAACCTCCTTCCTCATTATATATATATATATATATATATATATATATATATATATATATATATATATATATATATAAAAATATCAGCTGTCTCTTTCTGTTTCTGAATAAAAAGTGTCTTTTTTGTTTCCATTTTAAGATATCTTTGTTGTTTACGCACTCCATAAATTGTACTCGCAAAGTCCTTCTGTAGAACTAAATTGCTTCCAGTTTTCTCTTCTTTTGTTCGGCAATCCTCGTCATATAAAAGAATTAATATTTCTATAACAATTTAACACTCTTTTGTGTCAAACGGAATTTTTCTGTTTCTTCATACTTTGCTTAGCTTCTAGAATGTATATTTTGCCATTCCAACACTCGTTCGGATTGCAATGCTGTAGTTTTCTTTCTCTCTTCAAACACTTCTTAGATATTTAAAATTCTACAGTATTGACTAGCAGCATGGCCCGGCGTTGCCCATACTTGATTCAAAAATCGCTATCACTTGGCTTAAAATATTTTCGCCCTTCCTTGCCTTTAAAGGAGTGCCCTTTGGCGTGCTGACGTTGCTACATGCCTTACTTCTTGCCTATCTCACACTGCGAATTTTTTCTAAGCTCTATACTAAACATTAAATCTGTTACGAAAAAAGAACTAAACAAAATGAACACAAAACGATCAGCTTTAAAAAAAAGCTCGTAATTGGAAAAAACCGAAAGAAAAAAGAATGTTAACTACAAATACATCCTCACACCCAACCAAATTCTGCGGAATCAGAATCAACGTTGAGTTTAAGCAAGCGAATGAGCCAATTGGAGTAAAGTGTCATGCAGATTTAAATTTTCCCACTTGTGACGAATGCAGCTATCGATTTTTTTGCATCCTAGCATACTAGTTAACATTCGTGTCAATCAGCTGTTGGCTCTCACGCTGGCCAATAGAATCTTCCTGCCTACTCGTGGCAGCTAGCTATAGGATCTCACTCTGGCTAGTAGAAAATGGCCGCAAACTACACGAAAACTGCCGTAGAAGCATGAAAAAATCGATTATTTCCACAATCGATGAGAGTTGGGAAATGCAAAGTCGGTCTTTGCCTTTTCGCTAACTTGGAGCATGTGCATGTCAATTCTGGTGCAAATCCGTCGAAAACTGCGGCCGTGCATTCGTTACACACACACACACACACACACACACACACACACACACACATCCTGCCTTTTATAGATAGAGATAACGAGGGGAAATATTCACTTCATTCAATATTTAAATTACGGTGATTTTCTTAGCTTAGCTTAGATGTGGCATAAGGCCGAAAGTATCGAGCACTCAGTGCGGATCAACTTCAATACTCAGTCTTAACTGCTCTAGCGAGGGAAGCTTGCTAATTATTAAACCACGTTGAAGTGCCCCTAATGGTTTTCTAAGCGTAGATTAGATATGGCACAAGGCCGAAGATATGGAGAAGTGCCCTTAAATAAGTAAATTAAGACCAAGAACCATTTTTTCAATTTCATCTTCAACTGCAGCAGTACAAAAAAGGAAGTATACATTCTGTTACAAGATTTATACATTTGAGGAAGACCTCAAAGCGTATCGTCCGAAATTTTGAAATAAGAGACTAATAATTTTAATTTTTCTCTCCTACTAGCAGTATTTTCAAATCTAAAAATAAATAGAGCCGCTTTTGTTGTCTTTAGAGAAGATATTGTGATTAGAATGCACATAGGATATTTAATTTTTTTTCTCTTTCTCTGAGTTGAAAAATGTTAGCGCTTTTGATTTTTTCTGATTAGTTACTATGCTGGTTTTCATTTGGCAACACTAATAATGGAAATTACAGCTAATTTTACAGCGTCAGAATTACATTATCACGATCTCACGGCCACATCTGCAAATGACAAGCGGAAATTGATATTATCTAAACTAGAGTTAGGGACGGATTGTAACAGAATGGGGAAAAAAAAAGATATTGCATAAATTGCTTTTCTGAAGGAAAGAAACGTGAATGTGTCATTATTGAATGAATTAAATTAAAAAAAAGCCTTTGACGTTTGCATATCACCACCCTCAAATAAATAGCTATAAAACCGATGATTTAAAATCTCCCAAAATGTTGCCATTGTATGATTTTTTTTCCTTTAAGTTTTTTTTTTCGATTTAAAATTAACAGAATACAGAACAAGAAATGTGGAGTAGTGTCGAGAAAGATTCAACTGTAGTAAAGTTTGAGGACAGGAAAATTAAATCGGCCTTTGAAATCAGCATTAAAATTTGGTATACCAACTTGCCATTTCAGTAATAATTGTGATGAGATCTCAGAAACACGAAATGACTTTTCTTTGTAGGTGCCTCGGTAATAGGTAATAGTTAACAAGACTGGGCTGGTTACCCTTACTATTGTGTGGCGTGTTCGATCCATCCTGTGTTCCCTATACATATATTTGACATTAAGCCAACGAACTGTTGCTGACATGGCGCAAAACCAACCATCGAGTATGGAACTCACTATTCAGTCGTATTTCACCGTTAGGGTTACGTTAAGAGGTAGTTTATATGGATAGGAGATGAAAATAACGGTTGACTCTAGACTTGAACATGCTAAGATTGTAGCGATCAGGAAAACATCCTCTTGAAAGTCTGTTCTACAAGATTTGCAGGAAGAGGCTAGCTAATCATTACATCACGAAGAAGCTCCCTATTCTCTTTTATGTTAGTGATTGTTAGTAAATTTCCTTATAGAATATGAGGAGACACGAAGTCTATTTCTACAGATGAATGCGAAGGCTACCATGGACGAAACACGTGAGAAATAAGGAAGTTTTAAAGAAAATTAACAAGTAAATGGACATTAATAAATAAAAAGTTTAAATATAAATAAAAAAAAGATGTTATCCTGTGGAACATCCTCCCAGGTGGGTGCTTCCCGGGCCACTACAGTCTCTCCAAGTCTAGGTTCAAATCTAGCCTACATTTCTCGTTATATGAATTTACTTCTCTACATCAAGATAATTTACTATTTCTCTTAATTGAGTGGTTCTTGGGCCTTGTAATAAGAGTTCAATTTTATGAAACAAAATCTGCCACAATTAAGTTCAGGAGTGTTTCGAAAATTTAGCCTTCACGAATCCTTTTAGAGCAGAATTATTTTCCACAATCCAACCTCTCTCTCTCTCTCTCTCTCTCTCTCTCTCTCAGGTAGAATGTGGCGAGCCTTTTAATTGCCCTATTGCTACTTGCATTGAAAGTGCTCGGACGAACTACATTCATAGGTTCCACTGACGGCTAAGACCCACCATGCTACTTACATAGTAGCAAGCCATCCATATTCTTTATGTATTCCATCAGCAAGAAGTAAGTTCCACGAACAGCTTCTTCCTGCAAACCTTGTGGGACAGTCTTCCAAGAGGATGTTTCCCTGATCACTACAATCTTAACATGTTCATGTCTAGACTTAACCGTTATCTTCATCTTTTATCCATACAAACTACCTCGTGTGTAACCCTCTACCTTGTGTGGTTCCCGGGTCGTGTTGAGGGTGAACTTACTTGTAAAAATATGACATGTTGGAAGCAAAGAAATACCGAATAAAATACCTAATCACTGTAAATGAGTAGTAAACTGGAGACAATTGGTAAAGGTAGTATTAGTCACTTCCTTATAAGGAAACATTTAGCTTTTATTGGTCGAGCAGCGTGTACTGCTGTCGGTTTGAAATACATAAAACCTTTCTGCTAAAACAAATTTTCAGGAGAATCGTTTTCTCACGTCCAGTAGCTGTTACTGTTCTTTCTTGTACTGATGGGGAATTTCTATACTAACCTTTGAAGTAGTATAGAATGCCAACATCTTAACAGAAAAAAAAACCTCTCATGAACGGATTAACAGTTGTTCGTTAAAGCCGATTGTGCGTAGATGGGAAGGGATTAATTTTCCGTTATAAAACCACTATAGTAACTATCAGTAATTATGACCATAATGCAAATACTATAAACATGTATATATGGCATAAAAATATATATATAATTAATATAGATATATTAGTCAAAATAACAAAAATAATAGATTTCTCACAGTTGCTTTCTCATGCACGTCGTATGTCGTACTTCCCGTCTTTGTTTATGACTGAAAGGCTTACCACCGCCACCAAGCGGTCACTTTGAGAATTAATACGACTCGTTTCGCTAAGCTCGCAAATTTTGAAATACATCGCTGACGATTTGGAAGTTTTATTTTTTTTCTTGCAGATTTATTTTTTTACTTTGCCTGCATATTTTGTCCGTTGCATCCGAAGTCCGTTGAACGGGTGTCCGTAAATGAGAGGTTTGTCTGTATTTTCTTTTCCAGTTACACGTGCTAACCCTTTTAGTTGTAGTTGGAGGCCTCAAATGATGTGGTTTCTGTTATCTGGTACCTTTGTTTTTGTTATTTTTTGGTGACACTGTAGCGCCAGTCTACAGTATTAGAAGAATTATGGTCTTCGCCAAGAACTACAGGCTACACTCATTCAAAGAAATTTTTAATAATTGATCTGAGATCTGGGAAAACTGTTGATTACTGCAGACAGCCTAGATACTTTTCAATGGATTTGCTGCCATTCATGACATCCATATGAGTTATTGATCAGACAAGGCTATTTAAGTACATGTCTCTAATTTTCAGATTAATGATTTGTTTTGTAACTATCTGTGGCGTTGAGCGAAACTATTCCCTTATCAGCTATACTAAATTTATTGTAAACGATCCATACACCGATATATTTGAATTGTTTTATGGTAAAGTGACAGGAAGATTGAGAAATTAACGGGATAGCAAAGGATGACAAAAGGGTATGGCCTCGTTCTGAGATCTTATATTTGTTAGGTTGGTAGCAGAGGCAATAACGAGGTGATAAGACGAAGGAAGAATGGAAGGTCTTCTGCGATGTCGAGGAAAATAGGTAGGGAGAAGGACATTTATAGTCGCGGGAGATGTAATCAAGTCAGTACCCTCCGTGATTAATATGAAGTCAGCGTAGTAATCTGTGGCGATTATAGGTGAAAGGTGGAAGGCAGTTGCTCTAATCACGTGACCGATTAAATTAGCCTCGACTTCGATATTTCGCACAAGATCAATCTGCAGATATTGACAAGGATTAATAAAGCAGAGAGACGGGAAAGGCGAATAATTTGATGAACGGGAATGGGGACCGAAATGAAGGAGCTGAAGTCAAAAAGATTGGGAAATCTTTACCGAAAAGTTATGCCAATAAGGAATTCGGTCTTCCACAGCACGGAATACTGATGAAAATAATATTTAAGCATATTCTTCAGTTCCTACCTAAGCAAGAGATCAATAAGTATGACACGTTACATAAGATTAGTCTCTAAGGAATGGAAGGAAATGTTTCCTAAACACTTCACGTATTAATTGTTTAACAAAAGTAGATATGGTGATGATTAAATATCGATAATTGTTCATTAGGTATTTACTTTGTCTTACCACAATCACGAGTTGTGACACAAGGTTTTTTCTTTTTTAAGGAAGAGACCCGAGCGCGTACACCCGGGCAAGAAAAGAAATTGCCCGCAACCTCTGGTGCAATGAGAGGCAGCTGTTCCTTTGACTGAGTCGCCCCTGAGTGCTCACTGCCGAAGGACAAAGACGCAACTGAAAGATGATAAATAATGTGACTGCCGGTTAATGGAAAGGGATAAATTTTGCGTTATAAAACAACTATAGTTACTATCAGTAGTTATGGCCATAATGTAAATATTATAAACATCTATATATATATATATATATATATATATATATATATATATATATATATATTAATAAAAATAACAAAAATAATAGATTTCTCACAGATGCTTTCTCATGCTCGCGCCAATGTATCGTACTTTCCGTCTTTGTTTACAACTATAAGAGCACTTTACACACGATAATTGTTCATTATTTAGCTTATTACTTCCCCTATTTCCTGAACAGTTTGTGTCATCTTTTGAAATGATAAACAGTGTACTTTTTTTTCCTTAAGTGTGTTTATTTCTCAGTCTGTTCCCTTAAAAGAAATACACAGAAAACATTATTGGGGATATTATTCTGTTTCTATAATATAACACACAAGGTTTGTGGATTACCTGGCCTTTTATGCCAGTACGACTGCTAGGTATCATTCTATTCGGGAATACAAGAGACATAAACCCTTTCCCTCTCTTTTTAGCTGAAGGATGCGATAGAGAAAAGAAACGTTTTTTCGCCCAGAGTGATTAAGTCGCATGGTAAGCAGAGATTTTAATTTCACTAAACCACGTGGCACAGTCGCTCATAATAATATTTACTAAATAAGATTTCAGATTTCAGGCGGAGACGTCCTAAGTAGAGAGATGAAGGAACCGGAAACCTAATCCTAAACGGGAAACAAGAGATAAACCTTGACTCCTTTTAAAAAAAACAGGGGAGATGTATGAACTGGACGATGGTCGAGCCTATCGACTCCTATTTATATTGACTAGTATGATTGCACAGTCTGAAATAACCTGTGTGGGCGGCAGGCACATTTGATTTAACCTTAAATCTGGACTGAACGTGTCCCGTCCAATTTAAGTTGATCGCCATTAATTTCAACTGTGAACTTCGACCCGTACGTTCGTATTTACAAGGAACTTAGTGTAGAGTGTGTATATATATATATATATATATATATATATATATATATATATATATATATATATATATGATTTGAGGGGGTTATATTTATTATATATTCAAACTTCTTATGAAATCTATACGGCCGTCAGTTCTCATAAATTTTGATGAGTTAATTAAGTTGGAATTGCGAATGGCTGTGATCGCAACCGAAGAAACTGGCAGTAAAGGTATGGTACACTGATGAGGCTATAAGTAACGACCTGTACGGCATTTGAAAATATCGGTGCGAGGAAGTTTTCAATTGGCTTCCTTCTCACGAATTATGCTAAAAGTAGCTTTATGCTTTCAAATGTAAACCAATATGGCAAAACTCACATAGCAGAACTGTCTCCCTGGAAAATGACCTAGTAATGTTTTTCCAATCGATTTCTATAAAATCACTTTTGCATTGTTATCGTACATCCTATTTATAATTATTTTCTATACTATTTCCGTGATTTTCTAGTGTACAAATCCTTTCCTATTCAATCTTTTCTATATTAAAATAAACTTCCAGTACATACCTATTTCTACAATAAAATTTCCTTTTCAATACATTGCTATAATAATATATTCTTTCCTATAATAAAATGTCCTTCTAGTAAATTTGTTTGTAAAATTTAATTTAACTTTCATTCTTACAGTAAAATTTCCTTTCAATGCATTGGCAAATGGTAAATTTATAAATGTGTAAGATGGATTCTGACGACAAAGAAACTTCTGGCACGTCACAGTGATCCAACATTCGATGTAGTCGCTCCACTTCAAATTAGTGGTAAACTTGAGCCCAAGAAGTCGTGATGTGTTGCTTTCCTGGGGATTAGCGTCAGCCACGCTGATGGCATGCAGAAAAGTTTTCTCTATAGTCGGTAAATCAAAACAGTTTTACTTTGGATACTTTAAGCTTTGAGGTGATGAGGTGGATTCTTATATTTCCAGAGGTTATTTGTGAATAAATGAATATAACGAAATAGGAATTGGAACTCAGCTGTACGATTAACAATTCCAAACCCATTATCTATTAAACCACCTGCACACCCAAGCTTACAGCGCCTGGTATCGGCAAGCGTTCACCCATCTTGGTACTAACCAGACTCGACGTTGCTTAAACTCGGTGATTGGACGGGAACCTGTGTTTTAACGTACTGAAGAGAAGATCAATACGAATTATCTGGAAGCGACATTTAAGCAATTTTTTAAAAGACTTATTCTATATAGGATTTTAAAACATAGAATTAGGTGTATTTTCGCATGCAATTGTAGCGCATGACAGACAAGTTCTGTAGTATATAAGGTCACTTAGATTGTTCCGTAGATCGATAACTTGCCACATAATATCTTGCAATACAGGTGTTAAACGTTTAAGCAATACAATATATATAATCGGTAAGGAAGGAGAATGCCTCATATATAGTTTATTGTTTCATATTATATGTTACACAATAGGACAAATTATCAGTTTATTAGGCACATTCTAAAATTAGCGTATGCTAAGACCTTTAGAGATAACATCTCACAATCTGTTTAACGCTTGGGAAATATAGCGTGCAAATTTATTTTCAAAACGTATATACGCGTGTTCGTGAGCCATCGAGAAGTGTATCAAGACAGACTTTTCATTTGGTAAACAGAACAGTTTTAATACCACAGGGTTTGTAATTCGAGAGACATCCCGTAATGATAGTAGATTGTCGACTATTTGGCGTCGTAAATAACGAAATCTATTGCCGACGATTGCCAAAAATGTAATGTCAGACTATCTAGTAATATAGAGAACTACTTCTAATTAACAAGTATTTATCCCTTGCCACACACACAGACACACACACAGACACGCACGCACACACACATACACACACTAATATTTTCCAAGAAATGTCGAAACGTTCTCGACTCGACCATGACTCTTTCAAATATATATCAATAATTTGGTAAGTAATTTTTGTACGAGTCGTAACTACTATACACACACACGCACACATATACATTGTGAATACATGAAAAATTATACATTATTAAGTTTCTGAAAAATAAAAAATTACTAAATCAAAGAAATGAAATAGCTATTATTTGCAGACATTGTCAAATATTTTTTCTTAAATAATGTTTAATTACGAAAAAGATGAATGATGAAACATATATATTTATACTTGATCTTTGATTAATATCTTTTTTTTAAAAATAGGAATGCAATTCTAATATATTTATTTGTAAAAAATAACGTATAGTCTATTAGTTATGAGAAGTAGGAAAATTACTTAAAATTTGTAGACTTACTCTTGTGAGACCGGAAACTACCTACACAATAGACTCTTCCAGGCCTATATTAAGTAGGCGACATAGCACTCTAGAGAGTGACAGGGAGTGACACTCAGAGAGACACAGAGAGACAGTGAGAGCCGCGTACGACTACCAGTATTGGACACTAACATATAGTAAGCTCCGCTTACACTATCTCTGTAACCTGTTGTTAATATATCTTTCTTACATCTAATCCGTGTTCCGTGTTTTACTTTTGTGTTCCCAACTTTGACCCCACACAACTTACTCATATTCAGACGACCTCTTCAAGAAATCTTTGTACATAAAATTATGAATTAAGTGGCAAAATAAAAAATGCCAAAAAATTTATATCATTGAAAAACCCAGAAAACACGCAAGAAACGGATGTCATTGCTTGTGAGCACGACAAACTTTAACTCAGTCCAATGTTGAAAGTAAATTATATTTGATACATAAGTTGTCTAGGGAAATTAAAACCCGACCATCCCTTATCTAAATGACTGAATTTTCCGCAATCTTAACTATTTAAAATATTAAGATTGCATGTACTTATAAATTAAGTAAATTTATCAATAGGTTATTCCAAACATCGCTTGAAAATCGAATTGTCCTATGAATTTTAAATTTAATTTTTTAATTAAATTTAAAATTTTAGTTTTTGTTTGAAACATGTTAATTCCTGTGTGGCGATGGAAGCATATTTTTAAGATAGAAAATAATATATATATATATATATATATATATATATATATATATATATATATATATATATATATACAATTTATAGTAAAATATGTAGAAATAGGTCTAGGTTGAATGTAAAATCCTATAATCAATCTAAACAAAATTCTTGTGTTGTCTTTGCATAAAAATTGATGAGATCGTAGTGACAATTACTTTTATAACCGTCGGTGTAAGACTAAAATCTCAATTTTATTTTTAATTACCAAAGAGTAAAGTAAATTGTCCAGAATCTCAAGAGCACAAGACCAGATATGGCAACAGTATTCAAAACAAAGACGAATGGTAGATTAGTAATTCTACAAGATGGATTCTGACGAGAAAAATATTCTGGCACAACACAGTGACCCAACTTTCGATGTAGTGGTTTCGCTTAAGTCAGTGGAAAACGTAAGGGCAAGATTTTGTTCTTAATGACCAAAAGGAAAAAAAAATCATTTGGCTTTAAGATAGCAAAGGTTTTTCGAACTAAGTGTATTTTCTCCTTTTCACAATGTTTTGCTTTGTCTTAAATAGAAAATATACAAAAGAACATGTACAATCCATTTGTTTTGCTATATTTCTCTTTTTTTTTTCGTAAACCCGTACATAGCCGCAGCCGTTGTTAATATTTCTGATCATTGTCGGTGAAAATGAAACTTGACGCACGTGATTAATGGTAATAACATCTTTTTAATTAAGGAAAGACTGTAAAATTGTGGTTAATTGGAACGAATTCAATTATTCTTTGTTTAATTAAAAAAGACTAACATAGCATCCGTCCTAAAGAATAAACTTACTCATATTAGAAACAATCGTGAGTTTCTTTTGTTTTATTTTTTTTACTAATTATCCCCTTGCGCAGATGACACAGTGCTGATAGCAGACACGGAAAAGAAATTACAAAACCTCCTACAGAAGGTAGCGAATTAGAACGACAAGAAGGGACTAAGCATAAAATGCAAGAAGACAGAATGCTTTTGTCATCAGCAAAAAGATGAACCCGAAATGCGATTTACAGGCCCGGCACATTAAAATCAAGCAGCCGCGGAAATTTAAATATGTGGGAAATGTTTGGACAGAGGACGGCAAGTGCGACGCTGAGATCAAAAGACGTATTGGGATGGCCAAAGCAGCATTCCCAAAGGTAGTCACAGTATTACGAGACAGCAACAAAGAAAAAATAGTATTGAACTGGTACGTTATATATATATATATATATATATATATATATATATATATATATATATATATATATCCTACCAGCATTCTTCATTTGAGGCCACAATTTTAAGATAATATACGCAGATGACACAGTGCTGATAGCAGTCACGGAAAAGAAATTACAAAGCCTCCTACAGAAGGTAGCGAAGGAGAGCAAGATGAAGGGACTAACTATAAAATACAAGAAGACAGAATGCATGGTCATCAGTAAAAAAGATTAGCCCAAAATGCAAGTTACAGATCAAGGGTACTAAAATCAAACAGGTGCGAAAATTTAAATATCTAGGAAAGGTTCTGACAGAGGACGGTAAACGCGACACTGAGATCCGAAGACGTATTCGGATTGCCAAAGAGGCATTCCAAAAGCTAGTCAGAGTATTACGAGATAGAAGCTTTTCGTTGGTAACAAAGAAAAGCGTACTGAACTGCTACTTGATATCGGTCCTCCTTTACAGAACCGAATGTAGGACGGTCTCCTCAAAGATGAAAAGGAGACTTGAGGCAACGGGGGTATGGTCCTACCGAAGTGGGTAAAGATGAGGTTTTGGAGAGGATGCAAACAAGGACAAAACTTATAATTAACATCAGGAACAGGCAGCTGAATTTTCTGGGATACGTAATGAAAAAAGAGTGTTTGGCGAATCTGATGCTCGCATGGCGAATAGAGGGTAAAAGAGACAAGGAAAATCAACGCGTAATATAGCTAGCGTGTTTAAACAAGTGGGTGACAGAACAGTGGTTAGGAGAGGTAGGAGAGTGAAAAAACTTATTGAGAGCTACAAAGGATAGGGGGAAGTGGTGAGCCAAGATCGCTTACGTCCTGAAGGGACACGGCATATAAAAGAAGAAGATACAAAACTCGGTAGACAGGAAAGATAGATTACTGAATGTGGTTGTTGTGTGAGCATAAGAGGAGGAGGAGCAAAAAGTGAAGATTATGAGAATATGTAGGAAGGATTTAACATTTAACCCTTGACGTAATATTGGGTTACGTTTGCAGTGCTGAGGGAAGCATATTATTGAGTGTCTTTACCGTTGATACGGTCACCGGAGTTAATTAACGATGAGCCTGGTCAGTGCCTTGATGGATGACTACTTGGGAATACCAGGTGCTGTCAGATTGGATGTGCTGGTGGTGGATTGGATATCGGTTCGGAATTGGAAATCGGAAAGCTGAGTTGGGTTCCTTATATACACTGATGCGCAAACACCCTTTGAAAAATTATGAGTCCACCTCCTCTCCTCCCAGGTATTGGTTAATTAGTAAGAGCTGCATCAGGAAATCATTATTATCTCAAAAAATTCTTACAATCTAAAAATATTTCTGACTTTAAAGGATCTGCAAAAGGTTGGTAAACCGTAAAAAACAAATAAATCAATCAGCACAGTTGTATAACTAGATGTTGGTCTGTGCAGGGAGGCATGTTTGTCATTTGTACAAATACCTCCCAGTCAATTCTGAGCTTTCGGAATTGCTGTGGCGTCATCTCGGAATGGAGCTGGGGGAGTTTGACTGCAGGGGCCTTTGTCTAGCTGCCTGATGTCAAAGGTTGCTCCTTTGATAGTTTGAGGATAGCTAGAGCATGTCCCATGTTCCATGGTTGTGACTCCTAGTTCTTTAAGGATTTCCCGGTCTATCATAGAGAGGCTATCATTGGTAATACTTTCTTTCACAAAAGATTCAGCATTGGTCCTGGCAGAGTCAGCGAGAATGCCAATTTTGATAAGTAGCTCTTGCCAATCATCGAATCCTGTTGGCAGCGCCATGTAGAATATTGGTTAGCTTGCCAGTGGTCTGACACACAAGTAGGCAAGTGTTAGCCAAAGCTAAAACTGACTTGAGTCATTCTATGGAGAAATATATGGGTGAATAAAGACCACTCATGTAAATGTATTGGGCAGGTCCATTCTAGCAAAATGGACCAACCTAACTAGTGTATTAGGCACTCTCTTATAAAATGAGGTAAAATCAGCTGGCTTGCTTTACACGGAAACAGAAGAAGGCAGCCATGTTGGCAGGTAAGTCACTTGACTTCTACACACTCTTCCATTGAGTAGATATTCTTAGAAGGAAAAAGTCAGAATGGAAGTTCCTTCTTTAAAAAGAAAACGAAACGAACGAGAGATCATTCATTGCATTGTGCGCGGCATGGCGTATATTAGCTGTGAAGGTCTGAACTGGTGAAACAATTGAATACAACCAGTCAAAAAATTTGTAATGGAAATAGCGGTAAATTAGGGAGACATTTAAGACGTTTTGAAGGGTGTTTTGTCTGGGAATGCATTATAAACTGAACATTGATTCATCACATACATGGCCACGTAGAGATTTTGAACTCTATGATAACTGGAAAAGAAAGGCTGATCATATAGAGCAGCAATAGTCCGTTTTTAGTTTGATTTGCCTGCTGTAATGACAGAACCTAGCAGAAGTCAGGTACTTACTGAAGTGGTACAGTGTACCGACCATTTACATGGCCTAGACGATTATATTCAGCTATTTTTTTTCATAATTTCTTCCAAGTTACAAACTTTATGTTGAACTTAGCTTTGTTGCTGGTATCGGTCTTTGTGCCTTCATCATTTGTATGCTGATCAGTTTACCCTACAGGGAATTTGGTTATATAGTAATTGTATGTTCAATCGAACAGTGTGTATTGGACTCAGTGGAAACCGGGCGGGCAATAACTGAGCAGTACTAAAAATAAGAACTAGACGAGATATTACGAGACATGGGTAGTGAAACGAGAACAGCTTGCCCCCTGTAAATTAAATAAATCGTTCAGTTCATAATAACCTGTAGGTTACCTGGATCCACATAGACCTGATAAAAGGTCAGAGCGTACAACAGACGAAACGTTGTAATATCAACAGAGATGGAAACGACAATCCGTTTGTAAATAACTAAAATAATCTTAACTGTGGGGGTTCATTCACATCATAGCTGAAGAAGTTTGCCTTGTCTTCATACTTGACAGGAAATGAAACGTACAGAAATATCAGGAAAAACATAGTAAATCGTATGTTAATTTCATACAATTTATTTATATGTTTTTATGTGTATTGGTCTGTGTATTTTTAGGTTACAATTTTTTATGGCTCACGTGATAAAAGGGAGAATTTACTCCGTAGTATTACAAATCATATCACAGAGAGAAGTTGGACACGTGTTGCCCGTACCAAGTTGCCCGTACCAAGTTTCCTGGTGAAGAGATTGAATTTAACGTCTTTCGGTGGGATGTCCGTATTTCCGGCGTGGAGTATTTGTATTATTTTAAATTTTTGTTTAATTTATTTTATACAACATTTTTATGTTATTCTTTTATTTTATTTATAATTTTCATTATTATTATTACTTTATATCTTATCTTATTTTATTTATTTATATTATTATTATTATTATTACTACTACTACTACATCACTCCTCAACCCAGAAATTCAGACAGAAATGTTTCTTCGTAGACCTATATTTCTGGGTGCCCCAAGTATTCGGTCCTGTGGCACACCTATGCTTGGCGTACCTTCGTACAATTATTCGTAAGTCGTTGTATACTGAAGCGTGAGGTAGTGAATGCATCCGATCAGATCCGAACAATTTTGGGAATATCATCAGGAATATAACTAAATATCTACAAGCGGGTTTACTGTTAGCTGTTCGTATTTGTCAAGGCGCGAATTGACCTGGGTGACACTTACTCGACTTACACTAGTTTGGGAATAAAACTCTGCGCTTCATCATAGATGCAAAATCGATATTCTATTCAAGAATAAAAACTCATTTCCCCCATAACAACATCCATGATGGATCTTTATAAGGAGGCGCGTTTACAGACAAAGTATCTCTTCATCCTTGCAAAAGACTGTAAGTCGTAGTAAATGGGAGTACGCGTCGACCGCCTCTCATTCAGACGCGTGCCATGACGAGATCGTTAAAAATAAGGATTTTGGCGTATCTCCTACGACCATAAACGAGCTTCCTGACCTTGGGGGACTGGTTCTAGATGTCGCCACCGCGGCTGAAATACTTCAGGCAGTGGATAAAGATCGAATTGATATTGGGATTTTGCCAAGAAGACTGGCTACATTTGCCGTGCTTCTTTTGGACTTGCATTTATACCGCTCCCTTTCTGATATTCTTTCTCTTGGATTTTACTAGTATTTCCCGCAGTATCTGTTTTTTAATCCTTTTTTTTTAATGAGTTTCCGTATCCTTTCTTTTATTTCTCATTTAGTGAATACTAAGATCAGAATCTTCATCAACGATTCGTTACTACAATTTTTTTTAATTTCATATCATTTTCTTTACTCTGTCTTTACGCTTTCACCGTTCATTGGTTTCTTTTGATAATAGCTTTTTTCCCCCATATGGTTTCGTGGAGATATCAGTGGAATCCTTCATATCATTTACAAACAGGCCCCCAAAAGAGTTGTTTTTTTTTTCTTCATAAATAGCATTACGGCATTTTAGCATCGATCAAATCAAAAAAAAAAAACAAAAACAAAAAAAAAAACCGCTGATGACTATTTTGTCATCTGTCAAAATAGCATGCATATTTTTAAGTTGGCTTAACCCACATCACGTTGAAACACCGATTCTCGTACGCTCACCAAATTTAAGCAACATCGAGCCTCGTCAGTATATACATGGGTGGCCGCTTGGGAATATTAGATGCTGTAAACTTGGATGTGCGGTAGTTGTAATGGAAAATAATTTTGAATTTTTAATCGGATAGTCGATTGACAATTCTCCAATTACAATCGCGTTTGTTATATTCACTTACGCCCAAATACCTTTGAAAAATATATAAATCGACACTACCCATGTCTATCTGCGTACCCTACATGGGATTTCCAATTGAGACCTTTATTTAATCCACGGGAAAATAGCCAAGTGGATAAAAGCGTTGGTTCATGAATTTGGTGACATAGTAATTGTGAGTTCAATCCCTGGGCCCGGCAGTGTTCTTGGACACCTGGGGGTACGCAATAACTGAGCAGTAATAAAATGTGAACAAGGCGAGATATCAAAACTCATGGGCAGTGGAGCGCGAACGATCTAATAAAGAGCTGAGTTCGAAATTTCTTGTAGGATCGAACAATACCTGATGAAGGCCGAAACCTATGATGATAAACTACATCCCACAACATGGCCTCTAATCCGGACGTTTTGAAAAGCAGGAAACCACTTCTTAATTCCTATTATTCCCAGGTCCGCCTGAGCAGGGGTGGTAGAACTTGTTCGGGACCCAACGATAGGCACATTTTTAACCACCAAACTGAGATCAAAACAATATTAAATTATAGAAATACACATTTATAGTAAAACTACCAGCAATACATTTGTGAAAAAGAAAATGTTACCAGCAATATGTTTCATTCTCATTGTACGATAATGAAACCTGATCGAAAAACTGATTTGTCACAAAGAATACATATTCCATTCATACAAACCTATCTTAAAAATCTTGTCGGCATTGAATAATTTATTGAGTTTGATATGCCATAAAAGAAAATAAATTGAATAAACGAAACGAAAAATATAAATCAAACTGTATATCTGAGAAGAATTCATCAATGAAACCAAGCTCTCAACAAACACCCTCTTTACAGAAATATGCCAATGAAACCTGATCTACAAAATGATTTCTAACAAAGAATACATATTCTCTTCATACGAACATATCCTTAAAAAATGTCGGCATCAAATAACACATTTAGGTTGATATGCTGTAAAACAAAATAAACAAAACCATCTCAAGCCAAACCAAACCAAATGTGATAATAGAGATGAGGACAATAATCTGATTGTAAATATTGTGAATTATAATTTTACTATTGGATTTACTGGTAATTTCCTAAATAGAATATTCCATGCAGAATGAAGTTACGAGTTTTTTGCATGAACTTGTGTCAAATTTTCTTGGCTCTTTCTCTTCAAGACCTATACAGACACACGTAACATAGTCTTTTGCGCACTTCGACTTAGTATGATTAGCAAGCTTGTCTATCTAGACCAATTACGACTGAGGCGTGAGTTCGATCCTGATTGGATGCCCAATACCATCGGCCCTTTGACACGTCTAAGTTACGCCTAGAAAACCACCATAAAATTAGAGTTAATAAAAACCGCTGTGCAACATGTAAGCTACGCTTAAAAAATCATTTTGTGAGTTTGTTCCTAGTTGGGTGCTCTACACTTTCGTCTTTTTGCTTAGAAAATCAGTTTGGTGCTTCGATGTGGGGCAATGGTTAGCAAGGTTGTCTTGATTGAATAACATTCTAATTTATAAAAACCGTTGTTAAAACTCATAATGAATTGTATATACTCATAGTGATCAATGTTTACTTCAAACTTGTCCAATTAACAAAAATTACACTGATCGCAGAAAATTT
Source organism: Acanthosepion pharaonis (assembly GCA_903632075.3). NCBI lineage: Eukaryota > Metazoa > Mollusca > Cephalopoda > Sepiida > Sepiidae > Acanthosepion > Acanthosepion pharaonis. The sequence continues at coordinate 305,315 of CAHIKZ030001574.1, read as the reverse complement.
GCCAAGGGTTTCAAGGCTAAATTTCCTCAGTCATTTATTGGCTTGGAAAATGATACATATGCACTAATAAATGTTAAACACATAAGTCTTAAAGGAGACTAACGATTTTTTTTTTGGAAAAGTTAAGTAGGTGTTAACCTTTTTTTTAAGTTTAGGTTAAGAAAGTATTTTTTATGGTCCAGGTTAGGACCAAGGAAGAACAACCCGAACACAAGAGTCGAAATAACGAAGGTATATTACACGAAATAATAATGAAAGGTGTCTGTCTGGTTTGGAGTGAGCTACTATCAGCTCGACTCGATTCGATATTTACTTGCCCCCACCCCACGAGGGAAAGATGTGGCACAAGGCCGAGTTTTACGTGGGTTTTCCGAGCCCGTAGGCTCGGCCCAAAAATACCCGTAGAAACTGTAAAAACAGAATCGAGTTGATCAACCTCCCCGAACGAGGCTCTACCCTTCGGCGGAGCCTCGTCCGGGTTCCTCTCTACTCAGCGACAGAGAGTTCGACCGTCGAGCCGAGAAGCTCGGCTCGATTCAGTATCTAGCCACCACCCAACGAGGGTTGCATGTGGCACAAGGCCGAGTTTAACGTGCGTTTCCCGATCCCGTAGGCTCGGCCAAAAAATGCCCATAGAACCCGTATAAAAGAGATCGGGTTGGTCAACTTCCCCGAACAAGACTCTGCCCTTCGGCGGAGCCTCGTCCGGGTTCCTCTCCGCTCAGAGGCAGAGAGTTCGACCGTCAAGCCGAAAGGGCTCGAGTCGATTCGACCCTCTCTTTTGAGAGGCGTAGTATACATAGTGTTAGGAAGAGTTCATTCTGTAGTTGTAGGTAAGGACCCATGACAGTATTATATTCGATTTATTCGATTTTTTGTCACAAGATTCCGTAATCTTTGGTCATTTGATATATTCTTTGATATTCCAAGAAATAATACTTTTAAAATATTTATTATAACTTGAGAAAATCCAAACATTCTGTTATGTAATCGGTTTTAACCCGGCATCTCGAATTCAGTCAATTTATCATCGAAGTGATGTGCCTTACCTTTGTCTTTTCTACAAATATTTTCATGGTAACTTTTCAGACAAGCAATTTTCCCATGGCGGTACAACTACATGAATTTAAGGGTGATACAAGAGTTGTATCTAGGTCCAATCCCGGTTTTAATATTGAAATAGCTAAATGCAAAAGACAATTTAAGTTCATTTTTTCGCACTTCCCACCTGTGGAACTCCCTTCCGAATTTTTGCATTCATTATAATTACAATCTTCCAAAAAATTAAATGCAACGTCAGTCGCCATGTTCTGTCTTTTTTCTGTGTCTTTCCCTCAATCTTCCTTATTCTCTATCTTCTCTTTCATTACCTGTCACCATCTGCATACTAGTGCCATTACTGCCTAGCTTGGGGTGAAATAATAATAATAATAATAATAATAATAATAATAATAATAACCGCCGTTGGAGGAATGCCTTTTACAGTCTTGAACCCACTTCAGAAACTGATACCATTATATGAAGTTCGATTTTCTTATCTATTGTCCTTTATGATTTCTCCCTAGCCTTGTTCCACCATATATTTAATCAAGCCGACTCAGTATGTTATGGGTTCTCTTTTGCTTTCAATCTGTCCTATGAGTATCAGATTCTCCAAGCCATCTTTTCTCATTATATGTCCTAGAAATTTCAGCTATCTGTTCCTGATGATGCGTATAAGTTTGCATTTTGTTTCCATATACACACACACACATTCTTCTCAACTTTCTTCCGGCACCCCCACTCTTCTAACGGAGGTTAGAACTACGCAAATCATTTCCAAAATCTACGCGGGACTTTCAAAAGGTTTTCTTCATATCGCTCTAATATGGCAAACCTGAACTTAATTCAACATTACTCTGGGCGAAACAACTGTATAGAATTGTGCAGGAGCTTCCAAAACCTCACTTTTCAGTCTTTATAGCGTTTAAAATCGTTCCCGAGTCCTTGTTAGAAAATAATTATTTTCCAGCTTCCAGCCTCTCTCTCTCACAGGCGGCATGTGGCGAGTCTCTCACTGCTCTATCGCTTTGTAAAATACTGTGACGAACTGCATCTTCTGGTCCCACTAGGTTTGGACCTTCATGTTTAGGATCCGCCATGCCACTTACATAGTAACAAAACACCTACATTCCCTCCGTATTTCATCGACAAGAAATAAGTTCCACTCAAACAGCTTCTTCCCGCAAACCACTGCCCTACTGAACAGTCTCCTTAAAAGATGCTTCCCCGATCACACAATCTTAACCTGTTAGAGTTGTTGATTTTCTAAATGTAGCTTAAATGTGGCACAAGCCGGAAAGTATGGGGCACCCAGTGAGTATCACTATTCACTATTCAGTCGTAATTTAGCTACCATTACATTTAATTGAATTATATGGACATAATTAATTACATTGTATTGTTGGCTCGACTCAGGCAGCTCTTCGATACTTTCGAGTACAATTCCGGGGGTTTTGATGTGCAAAAAATTTTCTCCGAAGACTTGAATCTGGTTTGTATGTAATCTGTGGTGAGTCTCTTACTGACCTGTCGCTGCTGACATGAAAAATGCATGAACGATCTGCATCTCCTTGTTCTACCAGGTCAGACCTTCATGGCTAGAACCCCGTCATACAAATTACATAGTAGGAAACCACCCACATTCCCTCCGTAATCCAACAGTAAGGCGTAAGTTCCACCCAAACAGCTTCTTCCAGCAAACCACTGCACTATTAAACAGGCTCCCTAGAGGATATTTCCCTGATCACTACAATTGTAACATGTTCAAGTCTAGAGTTAACATTATCTTCGCCTCCGATCGCTATAAACTACCCGTTAACATAACCCTCTACCCCGAGAGGTCCCCGGGCCTTGTATAGGGTGTACCTTACTTTAAAAAAAATATGACATGTTGGAAGCAAAGAAATATCGAGTAAAATACCTAATTCGTGTTAATAAATGGCAAAGTAGAGACAAATGGTAAAGGTAATATTCGTCGTTTCCTAATAAGGAAACATTTGGCTTTTTATTGGTCAAGGAGCGTGTACTGTTGACGGTTTGTAATTTATAAAACCTTTCTTCTAAAACAAATTTTCAAGAAAATCGTCAAGTTATTACAGTTCATTCCTGTACAAATGGGGAATTTCCATCCTCACATTTTATTTGAAGTAGTGTGGAATGCCAACATGATTGTCATTACAGAAAAAAAAAATCTTATCAACGGACTAATGGAGGAAACAGATATATAGGAAAAGACAGGGAGGAAAAATATTTCTCTTTCTTTTTCTGCGAGGAGTAAATTGAATTAATTCGATAGAAAGACAGTGAAATATCGGCTGAATAAAACCATGATTCCACAAAACTGATGACTTTCCGTAATGTGTTTGTTGAATAAAGATGAAGAGGAAACTTAAAGCAACAGAAATGTGATCCTATAAAAGGATGCTGGGAGTGCAATTGACCGAATATGTGAGCAACGATGAAATTTTAACAAATATGGAAATAAAATAGAAACTTATACGCATCATCAGGAAGAGATAGCTGAAATTTCTAGGGTATATATTGAGAAAAGATGGCTTGGAGAATCTGATACTCATAGGACAGATTTAAAACAAAAGAGTGGCTAACACCCCATAACATACTGAGTCGGCTTGATTAAATGTATGGTAGAACAAGCCTTGGAAGAAATAATAAAGGACAATAGACAGAAAATTGTGGAGAGCCATTATCGCCTATGTCCAGAGAGGACACGGCACATAAAGAGAAACTACAAAAAAATGCAATATGAATAACACCCCACGGATTAGACTGAGTAGTCTCGCAAGTCACGTGGGACTTACGGGACTTATTTTGTGCAGGTCTTGTTTAGACTAAGCTATTTTACACCACAAAGTGTATAATTGGACCTAGATACATTGTAAATTAATTATCTTTGAGATGAGAAAGAGCATTATCAGTTTTTCAGCCTTATTTTAACCGAATATATTTTAACCAAAAAGAACTTCAAATTCGACAAACTGAAATTCACAGCAAACCAAATTAAACTTAAAATTTAACATGGAACTGTCATATTCAAGAGCAAACTCGGAATGTCGAAGTAAATACTTTATCCAATTCATGGAGTAGACTGTTCTCAATGTACTTCCATTGCGAGCGAACATCCTGATGATTTTCTTTGTAAAATTTATTTTTGATACAGCTTAAGCTTGATATACTGTAAAGGTTTAGGAGCACTTCTCTGTCTGGTGCAATAAGACAAACACACAACTGAAAATAGTTTGGATACTGTGATCAAGGAAGAACATATATCGCGTTTAACATTTTAACTACTGGAGTTCTTTACCTTTGGAGCAAGTCTGGGTAGGCCTGTTTTGGAGAAAAGTAGGAAATTGCTATCTACATGAACTAAATGACTATAAAGTCGCTAATAACGATTTCTTCAGGGTAGATTTCCGGGAGTACAGAAAAGTTGGTATACAGTAATGAAAAACAAAAGGTAATATATTGATTATACAAACATAAATAATAACATATCAATCCCGCAAATGCGACCGTCATTCACACACGCCTCTTTACCTGAAAAAAACATTATTATTTATTAAAAAAAAAATATTTATAATAAATTATGAAAATTATAATAGAAATTATGACAGTGAAAATGTTAAAAATTATTTCAATGAATTAAATGAATCCTAGAACCATTATTATAATACTGGTAAAGTGCTTCCTGTATGACAATTTTGCTACCCTTTGTATATATATATATATATATATATATATATATATATATATATATATATATATATATATATATATATATATATATATATAACAACATATATATATATATATATATATATATATATATATAAATAAAACAACACTAACATGAACTTGTTCCCTATTGTCATCCCAACACACATCTATATCTATATTTTTGAGATGAGTTATTTTAACTACTTACATTATTTACATTTTTCTTACTGTTGTTCTCAACTTTATTACCATATTCACTACGTTTCGGTCGTTGCAAGCTCCGACCTTCTTCAGGTGATATACGTTGAAATTTCGATCTGAACCAAAGGCTTATCGGAAAAGATATAAAAGATCTGTGGTCCATATAACATCAGGACAATATTTAGGAGTGGACATCTCTTCGGAGTAGACCACATATCAAGAAGAAAATGATTAAAAACTGTATGTACACCACCCCATGCAACTGTGGCTAGAAATATAAAGAAATAAGCGACATCTTTAAGATAACTCTGTAAAACCGGAACAAACGGGGAAATAGAAAAATAAGGCATGGATGACCATATATGGAGAAAAAAGTGAGATCACTACCATCTCTGAGTTGAAGTTGAAATAATAAACAGAAAAAAATCATTGGAAAAAAGGAAATCTCAAAGAATCAGCGCATAAGCCAGGGCACAAAAATCTCCTAAGTTTGGCAAGTATAGACATGAATACAATATAGGAAACAGTAATACAGGGAGCAAGAGCAAAAGAAAACAGTAAAAGATATTTTAATATGAAATCTGGTAAAAACACTTTTTCCTGAGACATTAGGTTTATAAGTTCTAAAAAGTCACTAACTGATGTCACAGGGTGCCCAGTAGATAAAAGCGTGGGTTAAGTAATCCATAAACGTGAATTGAACTAAAGAGCTGTGAATTTCAATAGAGCAGAGGAAACAAAAATTTGAAGAGTTCAATTACTAAACGGAAGTAACTGAAACTGAGGTATCCAAAGAAGGTATGGCACATGGAATTAGAACGATTTCCCCACGTGGACTAAATAAAGGCATCGATTCGAAACTCTAGCATATATTACCTGAAGATCACCGGAGCGTACAACGGTGGAAACTTCGTAAATATGCCAATAAACATCAGGACAATAATCCGAACGATATAAATAGTGTCACATAGGCACAATATCATACTGGAAAAAATACTAAAAAATATTAATTATATTCGATTTAATCAAACTTGATTAGACTGTTAAATATGCCTCATTCATACGTGCACCCTCCCACGCGAGTGTATGTATATGCATGTGTCTTCATAAATAATTTGTTGCAGAATGATGAAAAAAGTAGCTTTGTAAAAAATATTTCTTGAAGGTTCCTTTCTATTCCCGAATTATTATTCATCGCGCCTGCCCCGTCTTTCAAACCAGGTATTTACAGCGAACATGTTTCGAGCAGACGCCGCATAGAGAAGATGCTTTCCTGACGTGTGTGTAGAGACAGCCTCTCGCAACATGACATATTCATCTGATTAAAGCCGGCCTATGTATCACCCCCAACTTAACGTTTGAGATTTAAAGACATGGCGTGTGACATAATTAGACACTTTGTTATCTTGTTCTCTATCTAGAAAATTAAAACCTCATTTAAATTCTTCCGATTTATCCCTAGTCGTCTTTAATTCTTTTTTTCATTATAAGTGTTTGGGTAAATATCCCTACCGACAGCAGATACTACCCGTGATTGTCTAAATGGTTGCTAAACCCAACAAAGTTAATCTTCCTTTTAGCGAGTTCCCAAGAACCAGGCTTCTCACGCAAGGAATGTTATACAGAGACAATTTCAGATCAAAATTTAGTTAATAACTATCAGGCATTAAACTTTATTGTTCCAACCCATTATCAAAAATATGTTTCAAATTTGGTCAAAAGCGAGAATCATATTAAACCGAGCATACTCTTTCGTAAAAAAAAAAACAAAAAAACTTGTACGAATCTTTGTGTCTTCGTTCGACAAATAGTATAACTTCGTTCACTTTAGCACAAGTCAGCACAAGTTTCGTCAAGGCAGCATGCACGTAAGACAGGAAATTAAACTTCCCCCCCTCACAACGGATACGCGTGTAATGTCATCTGCAGTTCGTGATCCATGTCAGCATCTGTCTTTCTACAGCGTCTACAGATGTCTCTTCTTGACTCTACAAGTCCTTTGCTTTTAAGGTTTTAAGCTTAATTTCTTTTCTTTCTCTTTTTCTAATTTTATCCTCTCTTGGTTATTTGATTTTTGCAACGTTGAAACACTATGAAGAGATGATTTTTTCGCGGACAGAAATGAAGACTGGCTGAGCCAATTGCATATCGACTGCCTGTATTCGGCCTGTGTTGATCGGCCTTGTAATGAAAATGTTAATGTTTGTCTCCTGCATATAGCTTACTGGCGGAAGAGAAACTCGTTCCGCATCCGTTCACATGCAAATGACTCTACATGCGCGACTGAAATATTAAACTGTTGCAGAACATCTTTTTTCATTATTTTTGTTCGTCTTCATACTTCAAGTCATCGTTCTTGCTTTCCATTGAATCGATCAGGTTTTATCCAATTTTCTTCATTGTATAATTTTTTCTTTTTCTTTTTTTTTTTTTTACTAAGTTTTTATTGCTTTTTTGTTCCGTTACTTTTTTCTGTTCTTTTTTAGTTACTTATTTTGTTACTTTTTCGGTGCTTATTTTTATTTTTACTAGATTTTGTTTTTGTTCTTCGGTTCTTCTCGAATATTTTTCGCTTTGCTATATTTTTCTCTCATTCGTTCACTGTTTCTCTCGTTGGCTCTCTCGTTGGCTTCCTCGTTCGTTCTCTCGTTGGCTCTCTCGTTCGTTCTCTCGTTCGTTCTCTCGTTGGCTCTCTCGTTCGTTCTCCCGTTGGATCTCTCGTTCGTTCTCTCGTTCGTTCTCCCGTTGGATCTCTCGTTCGTTCTCTCGTTCGTTCTCTAATCGGGTCTCTCGTTCATTCTCTCGTTCGTACTCTCGTTCATTCTCTCGTTGGCTCTATCGTCCGTTCTTTCATTGGCTCTCTCGTTCGTTTTCTCGTTGGCTCTCTCATTCTCTCGTCGTTCTCTCGTTCTTTTGTTCGTTCTCTCGTTGTTCTCTTTTGTTCGTTCTCTCATTCGTTCCCTCGTTGTTTATCTCGTTCGTTCACTATTTCGTTCTCTCGTTCGTACTCTCGTTCGTTCTCTCGTTGGCTCTATCGTCCGTTCTTTCGTTGGCTCTCTCGTTCGTTTTCTCGTTGGCTCTCTCGTTCGTTCTCTCGTTCGTTCACTCGTTGGCTCTTTTGTTCGTTCTCTCGTTCGTTCCCTCGTTGTTTATCTCGTTCGTTCACGGTTTCGTTCTCTCGTTCGTAATCTCGTTCGTACTCTCGTTCGTTCTCTCGTTCGTTCTCTCATTGGCTCTCTCGTTCGTTCTCGCGTTCGTTCTCTAGTTGGCTCTCTCGTTCGTTCTCACATTCGTTCCCTCGTTGTTCATATCGTTCGTTCACGGTTTCGTTCTCTCGTTGTCTCTCTCGTTCGTTTTCTCGTAATCTCGTTTGTTCTCTCCTTGCCTTTCTCTTTGGCTTTCTCGTTCGTTCTCTCATTGACTATTAAGTTTGATCTTTCACTTTATGTTTCTTTTATTCAGCTTTCTACTATGTTTTATCCTCTTTCTTCCTTTTTCGTTCATTTGTTAATTTGCTTTGTTTTGCTTTTCCTACTTTTGCCTTTATTCCCGTTTCATTCTTTCATTCAGAGTCTTTCTCTCTTTTCCCCCTACTTTTTTTTTCTTCATTTGATGACTTCTTATTCTATTAGTCACTGCTTTTTCCTCTATAGATGAATCTAATTTAAACACAGCATTAAATATTAAATCGAACTTTTTCAATTTCTATCGCTTCCCTATATTGAAAGCGGAAAACATAGCTATTTCTTCTCTGTCCGCATCCATATTTCATGTGTGTCGATGAAAGTCACTATAAAGACATTTCAAGCTAAATATTTCAATTCTGATCTTCCTGACGTACATTTCATTCCACTACATAATAACACTGCGCTTATTTAACAGATTACTGCCTCTTAAATTGTCTATTCTTTTTACCATTGTTCAACCAATGCAAGACCAAAGTGCTACTCAAGATAGAAGGTGACTGAATCAGGATATTATCAGAGTGTATAGAGAGGGAGCAATGGTTGTTGTATATGCAAGATCCTCTGGGGATCCTCGAAAGGGATCAGATTGTAATAATCAGGAATGCATCTCTGCAGTAGTTCATTCCAAATCGGAAAAGTTCTGATAAAGCTAAGTGGAACTTCTTCCTTATGAATGGAATATGAATGGAATGAGGATGATACGACTTAGCATGCATGCTATGGATGGTCATAATATTAAGATCAAAATGTAAGTAGAATAGGGATCACCTAGCAAAGTTACTTCTGTGATAAAACTAGTTGAAGGGCAGATAAAATTAATCACCCACAATGCCATCTGTTTTTGTTTTTTCTATTTTGTTAAACTGGAATGGCTTCGAACATTCTGGCTGTTATATACCATGCGTGATACACGCTTAGGCGATAATGTATCTTTCAATACATGACTGACGAGTCAGATTTTTTTGCCGTCGTACGTTGCCATTTCTTTCTGTGGTAGGCCAGTTGGCATCCAAGGCTCTAGAACTCAGTCTATCCTGCTTTTTATCTATAGCTGGGCGGGGAAAAAAGAAGAGGATTCATACCTTTCCCAAGGGTATTAGCACGTAAGTTAATGTATTGGATTCGACTGAGATTCAAACTTGACTCTCCGATTCTTAGATCCGAGCCAGTATCTATTACTCCACAGTGTTTCCTTTAGACATTATGTTTAGGAAAAACAACTCAAGCTGAACAACGAATAAAATGAATTAAGTCGGAAAAATTTACAATCTAGGAATTGTTTTAACAGAGAATGAAGAATGTGATACCGAAATCCTATGGAGAATTGTAATAGTGAAAGATGTATTTCAAAATTTTTGCCAGAAACCAGAGGAAAAAATATAAGTTATATAACTTCTATTATATGTCCATGAATTCTAGACAATCTCCTTACCGATAAAGAAGAGACTTAAGCAGACAAAGATGCCCAATACGAGAGATTGATTCTTACATTTTTCTTAGAAAATTATCATTGCACTCAGAGTGTAAGCATTGCGTTGATGGAATAAAAACGTGCTATATAAATGACAGGAACAGATTTTACCAATTTTGGGGAATTTAGTTTTAAAGATCGTTTGAAAATATATAGAAATATCTAATTTCCGCAGATTTTTGCTTACAAACGTACTTTAGAATTTTTCTATTTCAAGGATAAATCCAAATAAAGTTGATATTTTTTCTGTTAGACAGAATGCGTGGAAAATATATCCAAACTAGAATTCTAATTATGAATCACCACAAGCAAATAATGCATTTTTGAAACAATTCGGTAATTAAAAACTGTGTAAAAAACATTGTTAAAGATTACAAAAAAGACTAGTCAATGACTAAAATTTGTTCGATCATAATTAATAAAACCAAAAAATAGATAAGTACACATAACACCATTAAAATATTGGGCAGACATTATAAGAAGAATCTTTTTTTTTATAATTTGCATTGTTTATTGAAGATCGCACGAAAACGACAGCAAAATATAATATATTACATCAGAATATAACAAAATTGTTCAGTTAATTTTCCCTTTGAAGCAAATGAAGGTTTTATTTAATGGCAGAGTGATTTAGCAATAATGGGCGCGTGACATGCCTCTTGTCCATATAAAATATGTAAAGCTTCATTAAATTATAAATTTTATAAGGCCTTCATCGATTAGCTGAATGAAATTGCAATGCTACGATTTTCAACCTAAACTTAATCGTCAAATTGGTTTCCTTTAAAAAAATCGTAATGTTTTGTGAAACAAATATTGTTCGTCCTTATTTATCATATAAAATTCCAACTTTCAAATTGAAGTGCAATACCAGAGTTAGGAAAATGACCTGCAGTAATCCACAGAAGGATGCTGGGAATACAAAGGCCTACGTACATTAAGGAGTAAGTTTTAAGGAAAATGAAAATAAAAATGATGCTTATACTCAAAAGAATCAAAAGAATATAAATAGACGATTGAAAATTTCTAAAATACTTAATAAGAAAAGAGGGCTTAGAGACGTCGACATCGGCTGGATTTATTAAAGATAAGATGAGCAGAGGGAAACTGCGAGCAACCTAACTAAAATCTTTTGTAAACGGACGCCCGGGCAGGTATGGAAGGAATGATGAGATAAAACTTAAAAAGGACTAGAAAAGAGAGGTTGTTTTAAATAGCCATGGTCGACATCATCATTAAGGACGCGGCATATAAAAGACGTCTAATGCTTCTTTTATTTTAATTTTTTTAAGAAACCGAACATTAACTTCTTACTTATTAAAGTAACGATTTCTTCGATAAAGGAATTTTATTTTACCGTTTATATGTATTTTCCGTATGTTTTATTTTCATATTTTTCTAGGATACAGGTAGTTTTGTACACAAATCGACGATAAGTTTATTATAAACCAAAAAGACTATTCTATACACAGGTCAAATTGACTACTCGCTTTTTCTACTATTTAAATTCTACATTTTTTGTATGCATATCTTTCACATTTATCTGCTCATATACCCGTATTTATATGTTTATTTCTTTTGTTGACATAATTTGAAACATGTATTAATATACACAAAGTGAATGCATTTTCCGTATATTTTATTTTTATATTTTCCTAGGATACAGGTAGTTTTGTACACAAATCGACGATAAGTTTATTATGAACCACAAAGACTATTCAATACGCAGGTCAAATTGACTACTCGCTTTCTTCTACTATTTAAATTCTACATTTTTTGTATGCATATCTTTCACATTTATCTGCTTAAATACCCGTAATTATATGTTTACTTCTTTTGTTGACATAATTTGAAACATGTATTAATATATACAAAGTGAATCCAGGGCCGGTAAATCTACTGCGTATCCTCTTAAGAATCAAATAGTCTATCGAAAATTCCTCAGTAGTCACCTGTCGAGGTTAGAACGATAAACTACATCCAACAGCAAGGCCTCTGATCAAGAGGTTTTGAGGGGTGTGGACTCACCTTTTAATTGCAGGTGTCACCAGGTCCATCCAGACCTTGGGTGGTAGCACCTGTTAGGGTTCCAGCTATGGTGAAATAGTTGACACCTAAACTGGGGTCAAAACACTATAAAAGTGTAAAAATAGGTTTAGCACCAGGAATATATTTTTGAAAAAAAAATTTACTAGCAATTAATATTTGAAGGAAAAATTATTACGAACAATACATATTTGAGCAAAAGTATTACCAGCAATAAAAATCTTGTCGGCATTAAATAACCCATTGAGGTTGATATACCGTAAAACAAAATACACCAAAGAAACCAAATCAGTAGGGACCCCCATTGTTACCTTATAGAACTAATCGAGTATAAATTTGTTAGGAACATGAGAGAATGGCACACGAATCAAAAAGGCCTATTCGCTTTTTTTCAAATATTGAAATTATAGTTTTTCGGTATACACTCATTCACATTATTTTGCTTATATAATTATGGGTATTTACCTGTAATTATATTTTTACTTGCAGCAGTTGAGTTATTTTGCAACACATACTGAGATATAACAAGGTGAATCTCGATACAATATATATATATATTACGTATCATCTTTATATCTAAATGGTCTGTCGAAAATTCATCAGTAGGCACCCCCAAGTTTATTTTATGCAATCTTGGATGAACCTGCATTTGTGAAAAAAGTTTCGATACATTTATTAGGAAAACAAGGGAATATTCAACACACCGGTCAAATTGACTACACGATTTCTTCTGCTATTTAATTCTACTTTTTCTGTATGCATATCTGCTTATATACCAGTAATTATATTTTTACTTCTAATTTGAAACATGTATTAATATATACAAAGCGAATCCAGGCCAGTAAATGCATTGCGTATCCTCTTAAGAGTCTAATAGTCTCTCGAAAATTCTTCAGTAGGGACCTCAACGCTGATTTATAGAATCCTTGGATGCGCGTCCTTTTTTCAATAAATCGAGGATGAATTTTAAGCGTCTAATGATTTGTTTTCTTTTATTTGGCGGACATTTGTACAGTATTATTTTTCACACATAATTGCCATGATTTAAATAACGTGATCCAATAGAGAAATAAATACATATTTACCAATAACAGAGATTTATTTACTGCTGACTTAGATCCGTCTTAATGAAACACCCTGATATATAATCCGTCTTTTTGAAACACTTATAATTATTGGTATGTACACGTAATTTTATTTTTACTTGCTGTTGTTGAGTTATTTTGAAACATATATTGAGATATACAAAGTAAATCTGGATACAATAAATGTATTGCGTATCCTCTTTAGATTCGTATGGTCTATCGAAAATTCCTCAGTAGGCACCCAAGACTGTATTATAAAATCTTGGATGTGCGTTCTATTATGAAAAAAGGTTCGATATATTTATTAGGAACCCAATGAGATAATATTCTATACCCCAATAAAAATGAATATTTATTCAAATTATACTTTTATCTGTGTGCATACATTACACATTCTTCTGTTTTTATAACCATAATTATATTTTTACTAGCTATTGAGATACACAAAGCAAATATTGTATTCCATATCATCTTTAGATTGGAATGGTCTATTTGAAATTACCCAGTAGGGAGCCCAACGCTGCACCATAGAGAAAATACGTTGATAAGCGTTCTTTTGTGAGCAAATCAACATTAAATATATCAAAAACCTGAGGGTATATTAGACAGATGAATCAAATTGACTGCTCGCTTTTTTTCACGATTCAAATTATATTTTTTTGTATAGATATTTCACACTGTTCTGCTTATATAACCATAACTATATTTTTTACTACTGTTCTTGATTTGAATTGAAGCATATATTGAGTTGTAAATGTCGTATCCGGAGTCAGCTAATGTTGTATTTGCGTATAGTTTTACATTCTAATGGCCTATCGGAAATATCTCAGTAGGAAACCCAAAGCTGCATCACAGACTGAATCCATGACACATATTTCTTCAGGTTACACACTTTAGTTCAACGTCGATGGGTTGTATTAGACACCGTTTCTTGAAGAAAGTGAGAAATTGACGGTGGTATAGAGAAGTTTCTTCCAAGTACATATCCTATACTAGTAAAATCGAAAGCATGCAAATCACCAGATAGTGGAAGTCTCGGACGAGGGCAAGAACTGTTTTCTCCACTATCGCAAACCTTACTAACGGGAGTATTATTACAAGAGCTCCCTGTGAGCGGAACTCTTGTTTGTCTTGAATATCTGAATTTGAAATTAACCAACGATCAGTGATGACCATAGTGGAATACAACTACCTCAGCCACAGGTCTACGCTGGTTGTCCTTGAACTGAGAGATGAATCAGAGGAAAGCTTATTAAGAAATATTTAAGAGAAAACGAGAAAAGGCATATGCTGAGCCTTGACAATGACGAAAGTTGGTATCATTAACACCACAGTACGATCTAATCAGAAAAGGAATTCTTAGAACGTATAGGAAAAAAGCCGTATGATTAGGTTTTTGTCTAATCCGTTTAATATTTCCTTGATTTGATGAATTATGCATCACCTAATGAACACTGTGTGTGTAAGACAGATGCCAGATGTCTTATGAACGTGGTAAGATTGGAACCAAAAAATCTATGGGTAACTGATTAAGTCAAATATGTCTGCCGGTAGTAACAGGGAAATTCTGGAGGCGATTAGAATAAGAATGGGCTTATTTTATCGGATATAGAATTGGTGATATCTTCTGGAAATAGTCCTACTGGGGTGGAAGTATTAAAAGAATTGTAAATTAGTGCTGATATAATAATTTATTAATCAGTCTTCGCTGTCCGAGATTTTAGAAAAACCTCCCGCAACACATGCAATATCCTGTTACAAGTCTTGCTGAACTGCGCATCTGATAATGAATTCATTTTACAACATAAGTACGATTATTACTAGAGTTACAGTTTATAGTAAAATATCAATAAGAGAAAGAACAAAACAAAACAAAGCATTTGCAACAACAAAAACAGAAACTTTCAAAATATATTCACTGTATCATCAGATTTTGTAGTTGCAATATTACGTTTCCAAACGCTGTAAGTAGACAAATGATATGTGTCTCTCACTCACTTACACGTACACGATGTTATTTTAGCCTTTAGTCGAAAGAAGTATTAGAGCAGAACGTCTTTTTTTTTTCTCTGGTTTATTTCGTCTACGGTACTGCGCATTCTAGAAAATTTAATAAAGTGACTGTGCCCTCCAGGAAGATTGAAAATTCTATCCCCGTTCATAGGAGGAAGAACAGTTTTATCAAGAGAGATTTAGATAAATCGGCTACGAAGAGACCCAGAGCCAGCCAAAGTAAATTACTATGCTAAAAGAAACTGAAGGTTGTGGAAGTAGTATGTAGAAATACTTTTTCATTATTTACTTATATACGTATACATACAAGATATATGTTATTTGTGTGTTTATATTTGTGTGTATTGTAAGGATTTGACGTAATTTCAATTTAGATTGTATTGCGCCTTTAATATTGCATATTATTTTCTGTTTTATATTTCGTATTATAATATATAATTCCTCGATTCCAGCCACGTTTTTTTTTTATTATTTATTATATTTTTTACATGCATAGTAACGTTTTTATTTCTATATATATATATATATATATATATATATATATATATATATATATATATATAGATAGATAGATAGATAGATAGATAGATACACCTAGTGAGCCAGACAAACCTACTTAGGTTTCACCTAAACGGATCACCTACCAGATTAAACCTACCTAGGTTTCACCCAAACTTTCCCTGACGATCCGTTTAGGTGAAACCTAGGTAGGTTTGTCTGGCTCACTAGGTGTATCTAGGTCTGCTCTACGGTTGTATTGAGCTCTTTTGTTAGTTAGTTGTTTACTCGTATCGGGGTTTTTTCTTTGGGCTTCAGACCTGCATCTGTGCGATTTTTTTTTGACAGAAGTTCATGTTTGTAGCTCTTTCTTTTTTTAAAACCTTTTTTTTCCCTCGAGATTGATTTGATTAGCAAATCAAAAATTCGAGGGTTTTTCGAAACGAGTCTAGTTATATATATATATATATATATATATATATATATATATATATATATATATATATATATATATATGTTTCAATAAATACGAAGTTTTTTCCATTATATTTCTTGTGTTCGAACAATACTTTCCTTTTGTGGACACAGAGTGTGTAGAAACTGTCTATTCAATAATATGATAAATAAATACACTACTGTAACAAAAAAAATTAAATTATCTACAATAAAATGACAGCTAACCTTATCCTGAAAAAAAAAAGACATTGTAAAGTTTACAAAAAAGGCTAGTCAATGACTAAAATTTGTTAGATCATGATTAAAAAAAAAAAAAAAAAAAAACAGA
The DNA here is from genome assembly GCA_903632075.3 of Acanthosepion pharaonis. Lineage (NCBI taxonomy): Eukaryota > Metazoa > Mollusca > Cephalopoda > Sepiida > Sepiidae > Acanthosepion > Acanthosepion pharaonis. The sequence goes on along the minus strand of CAHIKZ030001574.1, from coordinate 288,974 downwards.
TAAGTACATATAACACCATTATAATACTGGGAAGACATTATAAGACGCAAAATTAAAACTACAAATAATGAACATTATTTACGAATTCAAATATCCCTTAAAGAACTATGTTCCTAATCAAACCGAACTCATAAATAATTACATTGGTCGCATTGCTACATGCCTGTCCAGACGACTTACCTTACACCTATCCGACCACAGCTTCACTCTACACATTTAAACACACAAACTTATCAGACTTCATCCAAAATATATTAGTAGAAAATACAAAATATAAACGCATCCACATATAAAGAAAAGTTTTAAAATAATTGAAGCCTTAATATAAAAAAAAGAAGAAGCCAGCACTTAATAATATTAACTACGAACACGGTCAAAATGTGCTGACTGCCTTCGCAATATATGATATCTCTATAACCCTAGATACATAAGCACAACCCATACATTCAGTTCAAAAGTGAAAATAAGATCAAGCTTTGATAATGGAGAAAAGTATAAACAAAACAGCTCGAAATTACATAACTTTTGAACAGTTTCCAGAAAAGAAAACAGTTGTTTGAACAACTCTCTGTCTTTTCTACAAATATTCATGGTAATTGCTCCGATGAGCTGCTTTCGCTAGTTCCCAGACTTCATGAATTCAAGCGCCCTACGAGGCTGGCATCCCGCTCTCACACTTTCACTGTCGAAACTACTAAATGTAGCCATCTCTTCTACTCCAATACCTTCATGTCTCGCACCTCTCCCCTGTGGAACTCCCTTCCCTATTCCATTTTCCCTGAGAGCTATAATCTCCAACTATTCAAATGTAATGTCAATCGACATGTACAGTTACCTTTACCTATCCAGTATCTCTCTCCTAATCCTTTCTTCTATCACTCCTATCTACTCTTGCTCCAAATCTTCTGCAACCCGGCATCCTAGTGGCTTCACGCCTTGCTCGAGGCGTAATGCTTAAAAAACAAAGAAAAGAAAAATAAGCTGCTTAATCTCAGTACCTTGCCAGTTGCCTTTAATGAGGGATTGCTGCCTAAATACACAATCTATCTATCTATCTATCTATCTATCTATCTATCTATCTATCTATCTATCTATATATATATATATATATATAATGGTTCGCAGATAAAAAATGCCATCTGAATTACGCAAAAATGAAAATAACATTGACATTTCATTTTAACATATATATTTACCAAAATTAGACAAAAATATCTGGAAATACGAGAGTGTAAATTTATTCGATAAAATCGCCTTTTTATTCATCCACGCCATCCAGGTGCCTTCGGAATCTGCTGCCAATCTTCAAGCCGTTCTCCTTGTTTAAGATAGTGAATGCTGCCCAAATCATTTCATTCAGGTCATCTCTGGTGTTGCATGGATTTTCTTTTTCGGTCTCCCGCTCAATGGCGCCCCATACATAATAAGGGGATTTCAGTCTGGCCAGATGTAAGTGGTGATATGGTCGCAGAAA